>BPLR01001638.1:0-212132 GCA_021605095.1 Caerostris extrusa
GATTTTAAGCAAGATGAATAAATGTTTAACTAAAAAGAAAAAACAAGCAATATAAAAAAAAATTAAGTCAGTTCCTACTTTTTTTCACTATATTGCAGAAATCGTTTACAAATACTTTTCATTCATTTTTTTAAGTTTATCTGGCGCCCTTTATTGGTTAGATATATGCAGCTTAAATCTACAAAAACTAAAATTAATTAATTAATTAAATTTAATTACTGAATTAATATTTGAAAAACTGTATTGACATCAAGTGTCACCCACTACAAGTTAAAAAAATATATTTGAACTTGAGTGGATGAATAAAAAGTATTTTATGAACGATTGAAAATTTGAGCAAGATATATATAGGGAGAGTGTGAGCTAATAGAAAGAATTGAATAAACCGATAAAATTTGTAAATGACCTATTACAAAATATTTTTTAAATTATTTGAGAAAAAAGGATTCCTTATATAATCACAATTGTTTATGTGAAAGTAATATTTTTTTTAATTAGCTCAATAATTCAATGATAATTTAAATATGTTATTTAAATATCAGTTTAAAACTAAAAAATATTTAATAAATTGATAATTTAAATATGTTATTGCTTTAAACATCAGTTTAAAACTAAAAATAATTTTGTATTCATTGATAATAACTTATTTGTATGTATTAGACAAAAATATTGGGTAAATTTTATAAGAAAATTTCTGTATACGTCGATTACTTTCTTATTATTTACTTGAAATTAAAAAAAAAAATCTTTCGAAATACTACTTTTTCAATTCTTTTGTAATATTCAATGAATTTCCTATAAATAATTATTAGTGTTTTTCTGTAAAATATATGAAAATGTTTTTTATGTTAAATTAGATATTTTAAGCGTAAAAAATTAAGCAGTTATATATTTTTTTTATGCCTGGTAAGCTTTTCGCTTTTAGATTAATAATTTTTTTCTTATTATGAAGTGCTCTTTAAAAATATTGAAAATTAAAACACAATACGCAAGTGTATTTTGCTTTAATAAAAACTTATCATTTTCTGTTAATGAAGTTTAAATTAGCAACCCAATATTTACCACGGTACTTTTCAAAAAAAAATTTTTTAAATTGATATTCGTGAAATTAAAAAAAAAGGATACTTATGTTTTCAAGAAAGTAATCATATTAAAGCAGTGTTTTTGAAAAGGATAACTGAATCAAAATGTAAAATAATAGCATTTTTCGCATATTTATATTAATTAATGTATTAAAACAAAGAATTCTTAATCTTGAACAATTCATACAATTTATTTTCATGCAGTTATAAAAATGAATGGCATAGTGATATACATGAAAATATCATTCATTTTATCTGTATAATAAAGAATAACCATCATATTAAAATATTTATTAATGAAATGTAAACAAATTATTTAAATATATTTACAGAATTGATATTGCAATCTTACAGAAAAACAAAAATTCTCAATTTCTATTATACATTTAATCCTCAAAAATATAAGATTTTAGTTGCTTTTCAAATTTTCGGTGTTCGTAAATATGATCATTGTTTAAAAAATTAAAAGAATTATTTTTTATCTATAGTTAATTAATAAAATCATAAATAGGGAACAAAAAACAACGGACATTCACAACTTTTATCAAACAATTACCGTGTCTTTTGACAGATAAATAAATAATTTAAAAGAATAATCATCATTTCTAATATTTTTATTAATATGTAAAGTTGAAATTGTAATAATTGACAACAAACAAAATTCACCTTTAATCACAATTAAAATCTTTTAAAGAAACATTTCTATAAGCCGCTGCATTATCTCTCATTTATGTCCCAGACAAATTCCTTTAATAATACTAAAAGAGAATTATAATTAAGCGAATAGTTTATTAATATATGTCATACATTATTCTGTAGTAGACAGTCAATTGTTCAAATATTTTAAAGCTGAAACTGCTGGCTTATACTTATAATAGTTAAATCATTAATTGTGCATGTTCATCCAACTTTACACGGATAAGTAAATCTTTGCCTTCAAAGGAGTTTTTGTCGAATGTAATGAAAGGAAATCTCATAGCGCTATGCAAAGAACACCCTAAAACTAATCTGTATAATGGCAATATGGAGAGAGACGATGCTTTCTGAGAATATTGTCTGCTTTTGCTATTAGATACGTATCATCTAAATTACTAATTCTACAAACTTGAATATAGGACGATGCAATGAAGAAAAACATTCATTCTAGTTAGACTTAAATTGGCTGTGACCTTATGAGGTAAAATAATCGGTAAAATCAAAATGTGCTATAATGAAAGTATTATTAATATTTTTAAATATTATTATTTATATAGTGAAATATTTTGGTTCGGTAATTTATTAAATTTATCACAATTGTTCAAAATTTTAATTTATTTGTGCTGCATTCTAACCTTTTTTTTTTTTTAAAGAAGATAATCAATACTTTCATATTCCAACATCATGACTTTCAAAATTTTTACAAATTGTAATTTTTTTTATCCATACATATTACAATTAGCTAAATATTGTGTACCTGTTATCTTATAAAAGCGTTTATAAAAATTATAAACATATTATAAGAAGAGTATCATAAAAAATAAAGCCCTTTTTATATGTATTTTAATACATACAATAAAATATATTAAAAATATGTTCATTTAAAATCTATATCAAAACTTTATTTTAAATTTAAATCAAAAAGGTGTTATAAAAGTTTTTTTAGAACCACTAGCATTTTTCGAAACTCTGTAACTTCTGTCTTCTTCAAATTTACATTTACCTTTTCCTTTTTATATTTATTGACTCTTATTTATTTATTTAGAAATTTATTTATGCTTATTGACTTCTGGGCAACAAAGATGCTTCCAAAATTGAGTATACATACCATAATAATATTTCTTAAAGTTCAATTTTTATTAAATACATCATAAAATTTATGATAAACGGTGTACTAAACTTTCTAGAAAAATTAATTATTCTAAAAAACCGATATCAGCCGAAAAAAATATTTTTAAGAAAACGATTGCATAATCATAATCAATTAATATCTAATAAATATTTTTGTGAAACGAATATTTCGTGCAAAACTTAAAATTACATATCAGATAATTAACCTCAATTTTTTCGATTATTGTCTTAAAATGAAGAATATTAAAATTTTTTTTTTTTACTTCGGAGGATAAAAGTTATACTACCTTTAAATAACTTGACCTATGCAGAGGCTGAAAAAATCCCACATGATAAATTTTGGTGGTTGTTAAAGATATTTTGGATACTGAAAAGTACAATCAACAGTTTGAATAGTTGTGAAGATCTCTTTACATGGATAAATTAATAAATTATTAAATGTACATAATAATTATAAATATTTATAAATTCTAAAATTATAATTATATAATAATATTATTAATTATAATTATATAATTATAATATTTAAATATTTATAATTTATTAAATATTTATAAATTAATTAAATATACATAAGTGTTTCAAAATGTTATTTTCTTTTGAAACAGTCAGTTTTATCCACAAACCATTGATAATAATTTGTGTAAATCCTTTGTAATGATGATTTAAATGACTTCAACTACATCACCAGAATCGATGAATTTCAACTACATCACGAGTATCGTTGATAAAGTGAAAGGCATTATTTATTGCATTACAAATTTCTAGAACTTTCCTAAATTACAATTTTTAAAAATGACGTTCATGACCATTGAAAACATCGACAACATTGTCATGATCTTACCAAGAAGCATTCATCCATATTCATTTTGTATACAGTTTCATTAATCTTTTAAGGAATTACTATGACAATGTTATAGTAAATTATCTACAAATCAGAGGTTCCATTTGTCTAGTCACTATATATATATATATTCGTATATACAGATAAATAATGTGTGTGTGGGTATGAGTATAAAGAGCACAATCAAAAACCAAAGGAGAATTTATTAGAGATGGACTAGAAATACGACCACTGCAGAACATTATTTGCTATACGTAAATTGTACGACAAAACCATGATAGTAATTGCAATGCAGAAACCTTGAAATACTTCACACGTGGACCTCTCTCAACTATATATATATATATATATATATACACTCAAGAGCCAAAACATTATGACCACCTGTCAATAACGAGTTGGCCCACAGCCTTTCCCATCACACACAGAAGTAAGTGAAAGAATGATTCTTCAGACTCTCCAGCAGCCGTTAAATACCACTTCCACCTGATCACGTGCCTTACACGTCATCCAGGCGAGTTCATTGCAAAATGTAGGGGTGGTCATAATGTTTTTGGCTCTTGAGTGTATATATGTATATATATATGTAATATGAGAATCATAGAGTTAAAAATATGTATAACTAATAAACATTTTAAATAACAAAATTTGATTTTATTGTTGTGGCATTGCTAAAGCATCTAAGCCAATGGTTGATATTCAAGTTTTAACCGTGAACCGAGATATCACATAAAGTAATCACTTTATTCTTTTATTACTATAAGATAAATATTATTTAGTTTTAAAGAATATAAAACTTGGAAATATTAGGTCTAACACATTTATTTTCATCAATATGTCTCAAGAATGAAGATTTATGAGTCGATATATATTTTCATCTAATTAAATATTATAAACAAGTAATATTTTTTTAATATATTTCAAAGCTGAATAGGATAAATAAATGAAAAAAGTTGTAACCTAATTATTAAAATTAAATACCTGTTGCAACATATTAAAAAATGACACAAAAGTAGATAACGAAATATGTCAATAAATAATTTATTGAAAAACCAATTAAATTCTTTCTTCAACATTTAATTGTTTTTCACAGTAATAATCAATTGATATAGGTTTATATTTCACCATTTCTGGCAAATTATTTTAATAAAATAGGGGTTGCAATGTAAAGTGACAAAGTATTGAAACAAGAACCATTTTGAAAGAGTATTAGAAAGTTAAGTTAATGCATTATTCATTAAAAAACCCAATTAAATCTCTTTCTTCAACATTTTACCCTTTTAACCACTATAAACAATCAATATCGATTAATACATTTGACTCTTTCATTTTATACTTCAGTAATAGTTTCAGAAAGGAAGGGAAAAAAAAATCGACAGGTATTCAACAGATTCTTTTAGAAGACCCAAAATAGAAAATGCATAATCTGGTCTATTTTTGGTCGATTTATAGCGCATGGCGTGACACATTCTGCAAATAATTAACGTGCTGCGGTGTTTATTTACCGATTAAAAAAGTTGGCAAAAAGGAAGGAAATAACTTTCGACTTTTCACCGCGCTAATCGAAATATTTCCAGCAACTGCCACACCCGAATCTATTAAATATTCATGCGAGTAAAACTTTAGTTGACACATTGAGCGATAGATGGCACTGCTTGACAGTCACTGGAAACTTAAAAGAATCGAATTGTTAACTCGAATTTTTGTTTTATTGCACGTTATTGGAAATGGTAATTTTTTTTAACTATTATTTTCGTGTAAAATTTAAATCCTTTTATAATTTTAAAAATGTACTAAATAATCAGATTCTTCTTTTTTATTTGTCACTTAAGAATTTTTGCTCTTTTAATGAGCTGTAATAAATGTATTACAGAAAGATACGTTTTTTTTTTCTTCTTAATAATACAGATTAATTATTTCCCATCCGTTTATTACGAAGAATTTTTTTATGAAGAAATTTTATAAAGAAAATCTATTTTTCTGGACTGTCTTGTTAATGAGAAGAATCAATATTTTGTTCTGATTAAGAAAGTTAATTTTTTTATTTTGATGGAAACAAACTCTTTCTAGTATTAGTATTAAGAAACTATTATCTTTAAAATAAAAAAAAAAAAATTCTTTCTAGTCTAGTAAAAAAGAAAAAAAAATAAACTTTTCGTAACATCTAGGAAGGTGAAGGGGATGCATTATTAAGTATATTTTTCTAATATTTAATGATAATAAAAATGAAATTTTCACTTTTTTAAATAGTTTACCTTTGTTTAATGGAGAAATATATAGCGTGGAACTGTAAATTTTTTTAGTTTTTAAATTTCTAAATATTTTTAAGGATTTTTGTATTATTTATTTTCGACAAGTTTCGATTTTTTTATTTGTTTCTTTTCGCTATACTACAGAATTAATGAGTCCTTTTTTTTTTTAATTCTTTTATTTGTTTCTACGTGATTTTTTTTTAATTGATTTCAGATCAATTTTTTAAAGAAATATAATCTTTCTAATCCTGTAATAATCAGAAATTAATTTTCATAATAATATCTTATCTGAAATAAACAGACTTGTGTCTGCCAAATAAGGCCTTTTATGGGTTAAGAAATCTGTTTAAATCACAGTTCATAAGCAGAAAATGGTATAAATTCTCATTATATAAAAACCTTATGAGACCTATTTTGGTCTACGGCGCTAAAACATGGACTTTGGCAAGATCTGATGAGGCTCATTTGGATATACTTGAGCATGTTAGGGAAAGTGATTGTTAGAGAAGTGATTGTTAGAAATTTAAAAATGCTATAAAGATCCAGATGTTATAAAATTTAAGATTAATTGGTTAAACTGGGTTGCTTATGTAATGAATGATTTAAACGCTGTAAAAATATCGTTTTGGTCAAGCCCCAGGGACAAAGAGGAAAAGGGCGATTCAAGTTGCGATGGATAGACGCAGTTGGGAAAGATTTTTCTGTAGTAAATGTTAAAAATTGAGGGCTGATGTCACTCAGAGGAATGCATGGAAATCTTTTCAAAAGAAAGCCCTAGCCCACCCTGAGCTGTCATACTATTGATGATGAATCCTCTAATAATATGAATTAATTGATTGCATTGAGATTAAAAAATATGCTGAAAAATTTTCTATTTCAGTGTCGTAGATTTTTATTTTTGAAGATATTTCTATTTTTCGTTTAAATAAAATCTCTTCAAAATTTCAAACATTTAATAATGAAAAAACAACTGAAAATTATTCAATATGAGACCTGTGCATTTAAGATTTCTATTGCCTCATTTAATTGCAATTTAATTTGATACTTTTCTTGACAGGCAAAATGACATGCATATAGGACGTCAATATGGTACCCGATTTCTTGAATATTCTCTGTAGCATAGCATTATTAATGATGGCAATGATATCAGTAATCTTGTGCCATACTTTTGCTCGATTTACGATATCTCCTAACATAAATCCTTAAAATAAAATGAATTATGAGGTATCCAGGGTTTTGTTAAAGATATCGTTTATTGAACAAATACACGACTAATCTAAAGCAGAGGATCAGTGATTGCATTGCAACCATTGATGGGGATATGCTACAGCCAACATTACAGAAATTGAGTACCATCTTGATGTGTGTCAACTATTCTCATATAGATATCTATTAAGTTAATTCATATAAAAGCAGAAAAATTTAAATATATAAGTCTTATTTTGGAATAGTTTTTATTTGTCTTTTGAAATTATAAAAACTGTATAGACATCCTGTACTTGTATTAAGACTATCCAGAGCATAGAAAGGTCTGCTAACCCTTCCTTACTACTATGCGTTACAAAAATGACCATAATCACAAAACCAATATCAATGAAAGTAAAATAAAAAATTTGTTTCGAAGTGTCAAAATATGGTTAAAAGTAAGCTAAAATAGATAAATAAATATTTCGCTACTTAATGCAATCTTCGATATCATTCTAATGTTTGATTAATATTGCTTCGCAGTTATATTATGACAAATGTAGAAATTATGAAAGATTCTTTCATCAATTAAAATAAGAAGTAGTGAGTTGTGTAATAAAATCATTTGTTTCAGCACCATGATGTTATCTGACGCGATACCAGTTGTCATGCAAAGAATGAATATAGTTTTTTTTTTTTTTTACATAATTGTACAGAAATTCAATTCAGTTCTAATTGTTTAGCTTTGTGTTACACAGTATGCGACGTAATATAGTGCGATAAACAAATTTTTACTTGAAAATAAGATTACACCTATTTAGAAATAAATCCTTTAACTATTTTCACCGAAAACTAAAAAAATATATATAATGGAAGTGGTTACAAAAACAAGTAATTCAAAACTAGTTGCAGTTAATCAAAATGATTATATTATTCTTTCCTCTGATTTTTAGATATGCAGAAAATTTTAAGCATCGGCATTTCTACGTCTTTCAAAAGAGAAATACTTTATCGATATCTGCTTAAATTTAAAGAAAGAGTATTCAAATTTCAACGAATATTAAAACCACGATTTGGGTGGCGTTCGTTAGCCGCTTCTGATTGTCTGCAAACATTAAGCAGGAACCAATAGCCACCTACTTTGATTCTCTTGATTACACTGACCAAGCTGTTACCATGGCGACGAAGCACACAGAAAACTCACCTTAATTAGACCGCTACCTCTGTGTTACTTAAGAAATCTTAGCATTTTAACGAAACCCGGATTCTTTTTCTCGGTTTTGCATCGCATTTGCTAATTGGTTTATTATGAGCCAGTTTTTTTTTTCTGTATGCTTTTATACTCATTTTAAATTTTAGTATACGTAAATTTTTTTATTGTGAAGTGAACCAACATAATGGAAAAGTGCGAAAAAAGAAAACTAATTACAGAAATGCATAATAAATTTTTTATAAGAAAATCCGTACCGATTTCCTTTATTAATATTAAAATATTTTAATGCAGGGTAAAATAACAAAGGAATAAAAAAATGTAAAATACAAACAAAATGAAATACAAAGGAATAAGAAAAACTAGAGTAGTAATATAATATAATCAAGGTTGCCAATTTGGGGTAAATATAATCCTTACGTTACTTTTACTTGTAGTTTAACATATATGATGACAATTTGGCGATTTTTGGCAACACTCTTTACTGTCGGCCATTACTACTCTATGCTATTGGCGAGAAAAGATTTATCTTAACCATTTCTTTTAAAAATCGTTTTAATTTTTTTGTCTGCAAATAAATGTAAATTTAAATTTTTGTTAAATATTTGACATTTATATTCTATCAATAAATTTTCTTGTGTCCTATTTGCCTTTCAAAATGACTAAAAAATAAAATAGTCATTTATATGAACTTTTTGTAATGTTTTATTTATTTCGTACAAAATGATTAAAGCTATAAATAGAATAACGTTCCCTGTATCTATTTTATTTTTAGTAAGCCCATAGTTATATAAATGTATAATGTGAGAAGAATTTCAGAAACGAATTCGGGGCAACGGGCATACCTGTTACGGAGTTCCTTGGTGGTTTTAAGAACCACAAAAACTCCACATCTTAAATTAGTTAAAAAATTTGCATTAAAATGGGAATGCTCAAAATCGCTTTGTATCAAGTTTACTTTTTTTTAAATAGTGCCCAGGAAAAGAAGCCAGAAGAGGCGATACAGCGCCAACTCTAGTACGAAAAGGATGGAGATGTTTGCTCCAATTTTCTGTTCGTTTAGAATAGGGGACGTGCTCTATTATATTACTACTCTATGGAGAAAATTCATAAAATCTTTAGGAACATGAAGTAAAGATTTTTTTTTTTCATTTCTGTGAAATTAACATGAACATTTAGGATTTAAATCGTACAGCTATATATCGTACAGCTTTCTATAACAATAAGAAATCACTATAACTTCATTTTACTAACACTACACAAAAATATTTTCTATTATTTATATACATTTCTGCATGTATTGAATGAACATGAAAAACTGATATTGTTTTTCATGAATTGTTTTCCATTGTGAATTTTTATCGTAAATGTTCTATGACAATCAAATAATCTTTTAACAGATATTTTATTTACAGCAATTATGGCAAAACATCGACCATTAGAAGTTTGTGAAAAAAACAACATTAAACGACTTTTTCTAATTGGTTGTTAGAAAAATACATCTCTGTTAAAATGAGCAAAAATTGATTTATGTATGATAGACATATTATATTTTTCATTTTAATTTAAGCAACAAGGGAAACCTAAAATATTTCTTTATAGCTATGACGGTAGTCTATATAATTTAAATTGTTATATTACAACTTATATATTTGGTAATATATTAATAAATGAGTAAAATTAGAGAGCAATTTTATTTTCTGAATACAAAAATTGACAAGTCGCAATGATTATGTGTATCATACTGATTACTAAGTAATAATTAGGCAATCCTGAATATTTTTATAACGCTCCAGAGCGTGATAGGCACTTAAAATTACTTCCTTAATGTCGCATTACGCTCTGCCGCGTGATGCTTAAAAAGAAAAATAATGCAAATAAAGGGCAAAATGCATTATTTTAATATGATGTTTCATCGTTAATACATATTTAACAGAAATGAATTATTGTAAGTTGGTTACAATGATATTAGGACAGCAAACAATATTTTTAAACACTTTATTTGTGGATCACATTCGAATAGCTGTCATAATTCGCATCACTCGGGTACTCGTCCGAAAGCTCAGCCAATACACTTGTGATTTCATTGTCTGTTAGAGGCTTGTTAGACTGCATTTTTCTTTGATGGAGGCGTAAAAGCCTTGCAGAACTATCGTCTTACAAGAAAGTACATATTTGCCTTCTTGCTTTCTTTCTTGCACTATTCTACAAATTATTTACTATTAAAACAACGATTTTCAGCTGACATGCCGTTACCGATTCTGAAACAGAAAGCTTGTTTTAAAATAATTTTTTCATTAAATACTGCATTCTTTAAATTTTATTTCTCTTTATATGTGATTTTTGTTTCGGCTAATTAATCATTTGGATTAGGTTTTGCCTTAGCCTTTATTGGCATTTATGGCAACTAATTATCCTAAGTGAAACATAGTATATTGACCTTGAAGGGATATTTATGATGTTTTTTCCAATTACATAAACTTATGTAAATTACCGTCTATCAGGTAGTTTCAGAGATTTTCATATTTCAGAGCAAATCTTCAACTTTAGTTGAATATTCTCTTTGTTTTGAATAATTTTTTCAACCCTTGGCGTATTTTTAAGCAATCACATGGTTCTGAATTCATTGTTAAAAACAGATAATATTGATAAACGGACAAATGCAGAAACAATACGAGTCAAACCAGTTATATTTGGAGAAAGAGATTACAGCGAATTTCGGCATTCACCAAGGTACAAAATTTTATTAACAGAAGAAGGCATCGTAAAAATAATTCTGCAACTCAGTCGACTCAATCCCCTTTGTTTGAGGCACGGGCTGCCCTATACAGAAAACACGCTGATCAAAACATTTTTATTGTTAGTCATATCGAAGAAAAAATGGGAAAAGTTAAGAAAATGACACGAAATGAACATCAACGTAATAAATAAAAGTATATGAAAAAAAAAAAAATCCAAAAATATTGAAAACACATAAAGATAATGGCATCATAACAAGATGTGCCATCTGAGAAGAATGTATGAGGTAAATCAACCATCAAAATATATAAAAATGCCAAGAAATATGATTCTTTTGAAGAGCCCAATATGGCACTAAGAACCTGAAATTCTTATCTACAAGAAGTATTTAAAAAAAAAAAAGGATAACTTGATGGAAATACATCAATTTGATGCTATTTGAAAGTAAACAATACAAGTAAAACATCATGTAGTAAAAACTTATAAGTATTTATTAAAGAAATTGTAAACAAATTTATTCACCTTAATACAAGTAATATGTAAAGTAACAATACAAATACTTGTCTATTTGTGCTATAATTTTTTAAACGATAATAATTAATTATGTTTTTAAGGACATTGTAAACAAATTTATTCACTTTGATACGATTTGTATAAAAAATTTGCACATTTTTATTAATAATTACTTTTGCGTTTTTGTTTTAGAATTCGACATTATAATCATTTTTTTGTTATCAATATATCCATTAAACAATAAAAAAAAATTAAACTTTCTGAAGAAACATTTATCTTTAACTTTAGTAATATAAAAAGTAAACACAAAATGTTTTGGCATTCTATAAATAGTTCGTACAAAATGTTTTTATAAAAGTTATAAAAAAAATCAAATATTTCATGATCTATAAGGTACATTTTAAGATCTATACGCATCATAGAAAAGTCAATTCAAATATTCAGTTTCCCTAAACCTTATTTTACAGAATGAATTGAAGATCTATAGTCAATATCATTTCATTTTCACCTAATGCCTTTTTTACATTACAAATGAAATCTAAAATTTTTCATTACAGTATCCAGTAGTATTTATGCTTTTATCGAATGTTAAAGATTAAATGTTATGCATTTTACATGGAAAGATTATTTTTTTAAACTTAAAAAGTATAAAAATCCAATTTTGCTAAATTTTTTAAACTGTAAATAATAAAAAAATATAATAAAAATAAAAAAATAAAACAAAAATGAATAATATATATTTTGATGCAAAAATAAAATCATAAAAGTACAGCACAGATGAGTTTAATTTTAAATACGCACATTTTGAATATACACAGGATTAATGAAAAGTTAAATGAATACAAACAGTTTGAAAAACAAGTAATATAAAAAAAAATGTAAAGTAAATTCCTACTTTTTTAAAAGTCATTTACAAATAAAGTTGACATTTTCCACTTACATCTGGCGCCATCTATTATTAGATACATGCAACTTAAATCTAAAAAAAAAAAATTGTTTAAATTTAATGAATGAATTAATATTTGAAAAAACTGTATTAACATCCAGTGTCATCCACTACAAGTTCAAAAGAAAATGTATTTGAATTTGAATGGATTATTAAAAAAGTATTTTATTATCGACTGAAAATTTGAACAAGATATATATAGGGAGAGTGTGAACTAATAGTAGAATTGAATAATTTTTTTTTTTTTTTTTTACTTTTTAAGCATTTTTTAATGGATTTTGCCACTGTTAAGAAAACCTTAAAAGATAAAAACAATATAATAAACTGATATATTTTATAAACCCTTTACCTCATAGATGTTCAAGAAAAGTAATATGAACATTAAAAAAACTATTGTTTTGCAGACAAAATAATAATTAACAAATAAATATATACATAAAAATACTACTAAAGAGGATTTTTTCATTTTGTTTTTTTGCAATGTTATATGCAGAAATATGTTTAACAAATCTATTACTATATGCTAGTAACAACATTTTTTTAAAAATTGTACAAAACGGAAATAATTTTAAAATCGAAAATTTCACTTACATTTCAATTTGAATGAATTTTTATCAGTCTGTTCTGTATTTTCTATGAATTTTATTAACCTACGGGATGAAATCACAAAAGGCAATTTCCTATGACTGACATTTCAATTCCCACAAATCAATAACGTTTGCGCTTTTATGATAAATATTCTTTCTCTGTTTCTATTGATAATTCTTGTTTAGAAATGAATTGCATTTGACTTTATACTTCAAATTTTTTAAACAAATCATTATTAACAATAATGGTAATGTAAAGGTCTCAAAATTTTTTACGGATGATATGAAAGCGATTTATTTAAAAAGAAGGACAGTAATAAAATGAACGTTTTTGTGATAGCAAAAGTTTATGCAAAAATTGATTATTTAATGATATATCATCATTTCTTCTTTCAATTTTTGATAATACATTTTAAATTTTGAAAACTAAATCTATATTTATTCAAGTCATTTAATTTTTAAGTAAAGCAATAAAACAATTTAAATACGAATTACAAAATAAATAATGAAAATAAGTTGAAAACTGACATTCTTTGTAACATCCATATTTTGTAATAAACTATTGAAAGTTTTAGATTGTCATTTATATTATAATATTTGTAAAATGTGTTTTGCTTAAGTAATTCTTTTAAAGTTTGTAATTTTTTAATCAATTACTATAATTTATGAAAAACATTTTTATTCAAGTTCTGTAATCAATAATTTTTTTCAACTAATAACACGCTGAAAACTTTCATTTAAAAAAAAACATTTGGGTATCAAAATAAAATCTAGATAAATAATGATGTTACCAGTCATAATAAGAAAAAAAACCTAAGAAATATTGCTAATTATTTAATATCACCCAATCCTTTTCATTAATATTATGTTATTATCTAATTAATATTTATTGCTAATATGACTATATTATTTAATTTTAGTCATAATAAAATTAAGTATTTTCAATAAATAAATAAATGCGGAATCATCAAGTTTTTAATGAATAATAAAGTAAGTTTATTATATACAGCATTATGCGTGAAGTTAATATATATTCTATATGATTTTGATTTATTATTTTAAGAGAGAGAAAAAACATGTTTTAAACTTTTCATTTAAATTATAATTTAACTTAAACAATGCTTTTATATTTTGTTTAATCTTAAATGATAATTAAGTTTTTAAAGTATAAGTAGTCCATTTATTGTTTTCTAAATATTGCATAAAATGTCTTCATATTTCTTAATTGAAATCATCAAATATTATCAAAGAGATAATAAATATATTGTTTATAAGGACATTTTTATCATTAAGACGGCATTTGCGATGCATAACGAAGAAGAATGAAACTTTCTATCTCGATCGAATTAATCATTAAGACTTACGAGGGAATCGAAGCAAATAACCAAATTTCTGATTTATGATGATAATAACATAATGCATAATCGAAAATTTCATTGATTATCATTCATTGATCCGGAAACAACTATTGGGAATAAAATCATTAATCTGATAAAATTTATGAAAAGGAAAAATACTAAAATGCACCAGGAAAATATTCTTTTAACAATAAATTGCATACGTATCTTTCTTATAAAGAGAGATTCATTAAATCTATAGATAAAATTTTCTGATAATACCCTATTCAATTTATATTTGTGCTGATATTTATTAAATAGTTTAAATTTACCTACGTATATACACTCAAGAGCCAAAACATTAAGCCTACATTTTGCAATGAACTGGCCTGGATGACGTGAAAGGCACGTGATCAGATGGAAGTGATATTTAACTGCTGCTGGAGAGTCTGAAGAATCATTCTTTCACTTACTTCTGTGTGTGATGGGAAAGGATGCGGATCTAAGCGACTTTGATAGAGGGCAGATTGTAATGGCTCGATGGCTCAGAACAAGTATTTCCGAAACTGCACGACTCGTGGGTTGTTCGCGATCTACAGTTGTTAGTACTTATGCAAAGTGGATGAATGACGGTGAAACCAGCAGTAGACGATATGGTGTTGGACGTCCACACGCTATCAAAGAAAAGATCGTAGGAGACTGTCTCGCATGGTGAAGCAAAACCGGAGCCAGACAGTGGATCAGCTGACAGCCCAATACAATACAGGGCCAAGTAGAATAGTATCGGAGCACACTGTTCAGCGGACACTGTTGGATATGGGGCTACGCAGCAAACGTCCCATTCATGTGCCTTTACTGACCAAGCGTCATCGCCAACTGCGCCTGCGCTGGGCCCGGGATCATCGTGACTGGTCCATGGATTAGTGGAAGAGAGTTGCCTGGTCAGATGAATCACGGTTTGCCATTCATCACGCCGATGGCCGTGTCAGGTTGCGCGCCAAAAGGTGGGCCAACTCGTTATTGACATGTGGTCATAATGTTTTGGCTCTTGAATGTATTTCTTATTTTCTTTCTATGTTATAAGATTTTAGGATTAAATTCTATGTCATGTTTAAACAAACATCTAGTTGTGATGTGCGCGGCTTGTATACGGAAATGCGCAGATTCAAGTCCATCTTTTCACTAGTCCATGCCAGTGGTGAGGAATCGGCCAAACATTTCTCAACTCCCAATTCTTTGCTGTAATTATACATACTATTATCCTTGACATGAGAAAAATTAGAAAAGTCAGGGAAAATACTCATTAAATTTTTATTGAACTCAAATCTATAAAAATATTTTTTGCATTGGGAAGTATATCTTTTAAAACAGTAAAGAGTAGTATTTACACTAGATTAATAATTGCAAGAGTAGTATTTGCACTAGACTAATAATTGCAAGAGTAGTATTTGCACTAGACTAATAATTGCAAGAATAGTATTTGCACTAGATTAATAATTGCAAGAGCAGTATTTGCACTAGATTAATAATTGCAAGAGTAGTATTTGCACTAGATTAGTAATTGTAAGAGTAGTATTTGCACTAAATTAATAATTGCAAGAGTAGTATTTGCACTAGATTAATAATTGCAAGAGTAGTATTTGCACTAGATTAATAATTAATAATTTGCAATAGATTAAGAGAAGCAAAATAAAATTGTACAAAGAGGCGATATTTATAATAAATTAAGATTATTTTTAAATATTGTTCTTAATAATACAATATCTTCTTTAAGATATCCTTTCCTTGTTGATTCAAAACAGCCTTTTATAAACCTCAATAATGAGAAAAGACTTTCAATACTTATGGGGTTTTCTAGTAAAAGCATCTTTTATATTTTGCTACTGGTTGTATTATTGAAGACCACAATTGAAATTCGCTATTTCTAGTCTCTGAATTATGAATATTCATTAAAGAAGATTGGTAGTGAAGATTTACTTCAATTTGTTAAAAGGTTGGCGATTATGAAAGAGAGTGTGATTGTCTTGCATAGACAAACAATCTACTTGAGAGTTTTCTGAATGACCTCCCATTCGTAAATGCGGGAACAATTGCATTTGAAAGTTATTTCAAAGACTTGAATGGCATCACTAATTTTTAATCCATCAATGGACTTCTCAAGGCAAACGTAAGTTAAACAAGACATTAATATTACATGTGATCTGATGTTTATTGACTTGCTCGGGTGTTGGAGATCGATTCGATTCGAAAATGTTGATCGCTTTTATCTACGAAATAAAGAGCTTCATGTTTAAAGCGATGACAAGTGTTGGATTTTGAGGATGTCCATAAAATTACTAGTTTGATTATTTCTCATTAGGGGCCTGATGGCAATACGAATGGCTAGCGCTCTGGCGTTTGGTACCACAGGTATCGGGCTCGAATCCCGGCTTTGCCCATGGGTGTTGTCAACAGTGGTTTGCAATCCACTTTAAGCCGGAGGTCCCGGTCCTAATAGGATCGTAGAGCGCTGCTGGGGCCTTGTGACTCCGCGTCCGTAGTGTACCATCAAGTTACACGCGCCCCCTGGGTAATGTGAAGTGAATAACATAGGTGCAGCCCTTATGGCGAAGATCACGGTCTATTTGCCAGCTGCATTAGAAGAAAAAAAAAAATTATTTCTCATTTAAACGAAGACTATTGTAGTAGATGGGCGAATTCTCTTTAACAATACCACAAATCAAAATATTTAAGTCGAAAAAACATGATAAATTTTATAAACTAAATTTATCATCTGATTCTCGCCGACTTACATAATGTATTAGTTCTTCCATAAAACTCTTTAGCTGACTAATTTGTGGAAATGTGGTTATCATCAAGGGTACAGCGTGATTTTAATTCACTAGTGGCACCCGTTATAATTCGGCGAGTGAATTTTTTCAGTAATCTTCACTATTTCTACTTAAAAAAAAAGTATTTGAACGAGTCCTTTTAAGTAAGCTATTATATACTACTTTTTACTTCTTATCACAATTTCAACTTATTTCCAGATAAGAAATTGCAATGCATGCCACTTCACAGCGGTATTTTTATTACAAAATTCCCCAAAATTCAATTTCTTCATCATAGACTCGATTTTATAAGACACCTTAAAAACGGTTATAGAACTACTCTATAATGCTAAGTTAAGCTTTTATTTCTAGAAAAATACCCGTTGAAGTATGAGTTGAAGCCGCTCGTTTTCAAGAGATTTCAAATGAAAAAATAAGGCTTTTTGAATCAAAAAAAATAGTTCAGGTTCATGTCTGTATTCAACAACATTAAAAATACTTTTCTGCCTTAAAGCTACTTTATTTCAGTGTTTGCAAATAACTTTTCGCAGGAGATGTCCATATCTTCCCACAAAGAGTTTTATACTGTGGAGTTAATTGAATTGAAAATAAAATGTTTTAGTTATAAAATGAACTTATCAACCAATACGTTGAACGATTTGAACGCTAGGCTCAGCGATTGAGCGATTTTTAACGCATTGGCAGTCAGCGACTTATTTTGTACGATGCTCCAACCACATTTTTATTATTTTAGAATGATAATTATGCAAAATAAATGTTACATTTAATCGTTTTTTAAGCACCGAAATTTTTTTTTTTGTCTGCGTTTATTAAACGTTAGCCTTTATGATTACATATTTGATCCTAAGCAATGAATAGTACAATAACTGTGATGATCTCATGGTACCATTGTACAAAATTTCCCCACAAACAATCAATAGTGGTTATATACAGTCTTCATTTCCCGTTATTGAAAACCCATGTAAGTAATTATCCACAATAATTGTTCTTTTTCCAAATTTTGTTGCGATTTACTTACTTGTTTCTCATGGGTATTTTTAAATCATCAGATTACTTCGAAGTACGTGCAGCTTTCAAATCAGCTAGTTAACTTTCTATGAGATTTGCAGCAAGAGTATCAGTTTTCACCCACTTATCCGCAAAAAAAAAAAAAAAAAAAATATCAACAGAAAGTCATTCAAATTATTAGAATAATACTTTAAACTAAGAAATAATTAAAATAATGAACAAAGTTAAGCCTATTAATACATGGTACTAATTTGGTAACCAATCAAAAATAAAATATCATGATTTCCATCGCTCTTTAAATAAAATTTTTGTCGTTGCTAGTAGCTACGAAACAAATCGAGATATTTCTAGAAAAAGAGAAAAAAGAAGAAGAACGTCCATAATAAGCGATACTATGAAAGCAAAAAAAAATAAATCAATTACTAGGTTTACGATTATTATATCATTTTTTTTTTTAGTGTTTTCCATCATTTTCAATCACCCACAACTTTGTATCTTATGTCAGGAAAAGCTTGTCCAAGGTCCTTGATTAATGTCCAAGGTCATCAGGATATCATGTACTAAGCTATTCAGTGTTATCACAACGGCAGGTATTATTAACGAATGCAAACTGATATTTTAACAATAGTTTTGAAAAGCATAATGATTTCTTGCACCATATGTTGCATATTATTAGAATTAATTAGCAACTTATTATTGTTTCCAGTTTGGATAAAATTGCCAATTCATTTCTGGTGGAATTTGCGCTTCTTTAAATATAATGAAATACTTTTAGTGAAATACTGAAAGATTATTAAGCATAAGATTTGATAGATAACATAAATTTGAAAAGTGAATTTTAAACCTCTTAAACCTACCAATAATCAATTTTCAATCAAAAAAAAAAAAAATTGGTTCTCGAATACATTAGGTTACCAAGCTAATAAAAACTTTGAGAACTTGTTTGACATTACCGTTATTCGAATGAATAACTCTATATTTCTTATCTGGACAAGTTTATTTCCTTTTTATCAAGTCAATTTTATAGTATATGGATTTGGAATAGCAAACACAGTACGACAAATATTTTTTGGCACAGCTAAGTGCAGTCACGTTTTTCTGCGTTAGTTTAACAGACACCTCCCACACTTACAGATAGAGCGAAATGCTTTGCCTCCAGGACTTTGTAGGACATCACATGTACTACTCATATAATTTACATTTATTATATACATCGAGGCATTACGGACGTGACTGGAGAGCTGTCCCATGCTAAAAAAAGCGATATCTTCAAGTCCGTTTCTTGACTTCATGTTATCCAACGCCAGTTATAGTTATAAAACTCGTGAAATAAAAATTATGTTTTTGCTTCTTATTTCTAGGAGTGCTTGGAAATTCTGCATGACTGTATTCGGACATGTCTGCCATTTTATTTTTAGAGGACACCATTTTTATCTGATCTAAAGAAGAGGATTTCTTTGTCATATTTTTTTATTTGAAGTTTTTTATGTAATGATTTTACATAAATGGAAAAATTCAAATTTAATTTCATTGTTTAAAAAAATATATATATTTAGACCATAATAATATGAGATGCGCAAAAGGATTCTGAAAATTAGTCAAATGAATTAATCAAATGAAAAAATTTTTGTACCAAATTATATAAGAAATTAATCTAATTAATGACAAAGACAGAATTGATTAAATTTGACGTAATAATAATGGCCGATTATAACATACTTTCATAAGTTTAAAGACTATGCTGTTGAATTTTTATTTTTGTTAAATATTTTATTAGTTATGGATTCTTTAATAACTAATTATACCATTAACTTTTATGCTATGAAAACATCAAGCAATTTAATAAATAGAAGTTTCGAATATTATGTACCTATTCTGAAATATTCATACTATGTTTTAAAGATGTCAATATTAATTATTTTAATTTTCATATAATTCAAATTGTGCTTACAAAATAAGTAATAAAAGGTACTAATTTCTATTTTATACAATAATAAGTAATTGACAACACAAATTTTATAATACTTTTCAAAATTATTGGAATTGGTATGATTCTATAAATAAATGTTATTTTTTTGTATAATAAATGAAGACAGTGCATTGTACCATAGATGTTAAAAGAGTTGTTGTTATCTAATTGTTATTAATCGAGTTGTTATTACATTCTAACTTTTTCTTTTTGTATATGAACAAGATTAATTAGACATTTTCTTAACCTAGTGGAATATAACAAAAAAAAAATAGTTAACACATATTTTTAAGAATTTTTTTCATTTCAAAAGTACAAGAAAAAATAAGATTTGAATAATAATATTTACTTATTTTAACAAAATATGTTGTGTGTTTTTATCAGTTATATAAATTTAGGTTTATATAAGCTATTTATTTATACAAATGAATAAAATTATTAAAGTTAATGAAAAATTATATGTAATTTTTTAAAAACTAAAAAATAATCATAACAATTTTTTAAATTTTATTTTGTCTACAATAAATACCTCCTCCAAAAAATTAAGATACCATTATATACTTCATTTTTAATAATAAAACAAGTGGTGTTTTAGAATGACTCCCTCTTCAGAACAATCATGAACACGAAAACTATTTTTAAATATAAATTGCTCATATTAAGACTTAATTTAAAAGCTAGCTTAATAAAATGAAAACGAGTTGAAATTATGATGACTATCCTTGTAATCCTTGATGTATACATGTAAGTTTTTAATTGTGCCAAATGACCTTCTTTAACCGCTTTTTTTCCCAGAAGACGCAGTAATTAAATTTTCTTTTACGATTTCAATGTGCTTTAAATCGTAGAAAATAGGAAATTTGCGAAGGAATTAAATTGCTCCGTCAAGCATTCATTAACACCTTTGCAGTTTCGAATGACTTCTCTGAATTTGCTGAGCTTTGAGAAGGCTCCCAATTTTGTGAATGGCCAAGCAGTTTACTTGCGCGACTTATTCAGCCATTATTCAGATTAAAAAAAAAAAAACAAGCCGAAAAGCAATTTGAAAGTTCTTCACACTGTAGAATTTAGAATATGAATTCACGGCTTAATTAAACCAAGTATTATTTACATTCTGGTAAATTAAAAGATTAAAAATAAAAAAGATAAAATATTTGCATGACGGTGCAAATATTTTCAGTGTCTGTATGCTAAATTAATTAATTTATAAATGTGAATAGTTTGGCTAACTATTTCTATTGCATCATTACTGTTAAATAATTATATACATTTTACGGTGGGGAAATCTAAAGGACAATTATACAACGTTAATAAACATGTAATATTTTATTTATTTTTATAATTATGCTTTTAAGAAAATTATATGGTAGATAGATGCATAAAATTGCAATGAATTTATATACAATGAATTTGGTAAATTAAAAATTTTGTAAATTTATAATTGAAAGAAGTTGGTTAACTAATAATTACTACTTTATAAATTCTTGAAAATGCAAATGCATCTGTTAAAAATCTAATTAAGGATGATTATTAAATACATGAAATACTAGCAGAGAAATCAAAACTGTGAACAAATCTCCTCAAAGATAATTTAGGAAAAACTTACTTATTTAAATTAAAGATTTTAATAAACCAACATCTTCTTCTTCATTGGAGCAACAGTCTCATGGTTGGCCAAGGGCTACTGGCAGAATGAGACAGGAGATGTTTTTCTTATTATGAAGTAGGGTTGTCAGCTCTATAATCCTCAGACCGGAACCTACGGCTTAATATGGCTTCCGAACCTCTACAAACTTCCGTGGCACAGTCGACACTCTAACTCTGTGGCTCCGAGCGCCAGAGCGCTAATCACTCGGCCATCAGGCCCCAATAAACCAACTACTCATTTAAAAGACAAACTAATCAATTCAGAGGATATCACACCTATTTGACCCCCAAAACAAAGTAATCATTTTGATGTGAACTACATCACCCAATAAGAGAATAATTAATGAAGTTCATAAACACGACATCAATTTTTCTGATGGATACAACACCAACTACAGTTGTTGTTGTTGTCTGTCCTTCATGGGAAAATTATGGAGCAAGGTGGAAGTCTGATTTGCTCCTTGATACAGTTAGGAGACTGGGACCTACGGCTTAAAGTGGATTTACAAACATTCGCCGGGAACTCGAACCCGAAGCCTGGGCACCGAGCGCCAGAGCAAGACACTCGGCCATTCAGGCCCCACCAAAGTGCTGTTCAAAATTAAAAGTAATTTGTATATTTTGCCGATTTTCGCGAAAAATACTGAACAAAAGATAAGACAAACCTATTATGGACCATTTTCGTATGGAGAAACACTTTAATGTCGAATGTGTAAAGCTCGCATTCGCGTGAGTGGTGCTCATAGAGGAACAGTATTCAAAAGTATTTTGCAAATTTACTCTCTTCATCCACTCATTCCCCAAACGTTATATTTTTTTGCCATGTTCGGTATAATTCAAAACCAAACAATAACCAGAGTTTGAATGATGAAACGATGAAGCAAGTGAAACTAAGACTGGTACGCGCTGCAATCTGGAGTATATATATTGTAAAATCTAGCATAGCTTCTAAATCATAGAAAGTAATATGGATCCATTGTGAGAAAGTCTGGTCATGATTGTCAAAACGACAAGGAAATTTACTATCTGTACATTACAACAAGGCACAAAATGAAAGCGGCAGTTTCGTAGGTCTCTCGAGTTTCTGTGACCACACGAAGATCATGAGTTTCAAGTGTTACTGTTTTTAGAAGGACTGTTTGCAAGATAGTCTGTATTTTACATCTCGCTCACTACTGCTTAAAGAAGAGTTTACTTTGTATGTTACATCAACTTTGAGAACATTGACTTTGAACCACAGATCAGTGTAGAACCCATTTATTTTATTTTTTATGAGTCCCATTTCAACTTAACCACATATCGTCTTATGTTGCATTGAACAGAATCAGGAGACTACACAGCCTACAATCACCGAGAAAACGTGGTTTGCTTTGCCCCTCTACGATCATTGTTTGCTCATTTTACGGTAATTGGATCAGAACCTACAGTTTAGCGTGGCTTTCGAACCACTAACAAACATACATGCTACCGCCAGAATTCGAACCAGAAGCCTGTGGTAATAAAGCCAGAAAGCTACCTAATTAGCCATCAGGCCGCCCACCGTGAAAGAGACCATTGCGGAAGGAGTGATTTGATTATCTACTACTGTGTCTAAAAAAAGTAAGACCAATTTAATCTTCAATTTAAATTTCTTGGGCATATGGTATTTCACTTTTTTTTTTCTTTTTTAGGTTGTTGACACTGTCCTTGACATCTGTCTGAAATTTTACGTCAAAATATTCATTAGTGTTTGAATTGCGCTTGACTTTGAGAGACGCTAAAACCGATTCCGGAAGAAACGTTTAAAAGTGGTAAAAACAGTTCAAAGAGTTCAGAAAACGCGTTGAAGACGAAGAGCCCTCTGGTAGACCACCAACTTCAAACGACGAAGCTCACGTCCAAAAAATTAATGATTTGGTGCTTTCAAACAGTCGATTTTCAATTAGAGACCTTGCTGTGTTGTTATCTCAAAAAGATCGGCCAATTCCATTTTGAGTCTCAAACGGGTCAAATTTCGATTGGTACCGAAAACACTGAATGCAGAATAGAAGAATAGAATAGAATGCACTCTGTTTCAGAACAGAAGGAACAACTTATCTTGTTCGTAGTTCAAATTAGATTTTATTAAAATATATTTTCAACAGATAAATAATTCTAAGCCTATTTACACAAAAACATAATTGCAGTAAGCGTTGAAAACGAATCTAATAATGAGCATCTAATTTCTATGAATTTAATAATATCAACATTATAACTAAAAATTCCTTTTGTTCCCAAAATAATGAAGTAAGTAAAATTTGTAGACGTCTCGACACAAAATAAATTAAAAATAAAATTTTTTGTGTAAATCACCAGAATTATGTTAAAGTAACATCAACTTGATCTTCAAGAGTTTTTCTTAAAATATTTATTTAAAATCTTTTGATCTCATTAATGTTAAACAGAGAATGAAAAATAAAAAAGTGTACGATTCGCATCTATACGTCTGAAAGGACGTTTATTTCCAGGCATTACATTCAAAAATTTTTTTTCCCAAATATTTATTTAGTGAAATAAAAATTTAAAATTAATAGAATCAGTATAATAGTCAAGATAATTAAAAAAAAAAAAGAAGAAGAAATTCAATTGTAATAGTTAAATTCTCTAAAAAATGAAAAAAAAGTTTATATGCAAACTATTGCTGAAATATATAACATAAGGCTTATACTATTTTCATCCGTGTTTTTAATAATAAGAAAAGCAAGTTGAAAAAAATAATATATAAACCTGGTTTTCAATGCTATTTTCGAAGCTTATTGTTTTGATTGGCGAAAAAAATAACTAGCATTTATCCTTTTAACGTAAAGATAATTTTAATGAATCTGTTTTAAGATGTAAATGTTCTTTTAAATAACTCTGGCAACTGGCAACTGGCGTACCGATTACGGAGTACCAACAGGGGAAATACCCCACAACCTCCTCATCTTAATTAATAAATATGATTGGAATTATAATGGCTGCTTAATTAATGTTAGTAAAATTAAAGATAAATGTTTCTAAAAATTCAAATTAAGTATGGTACTCAAAAAAAAAAAAAAAATAAAAATATAAAATATACTATTTATAAAAAGTTTTAAATTCGGTACAATTAGGGACCAGTTGTCGATGCCGTAGACTATTTCAAAAACGTAAACAAACCAACCAACCCTTTGTTTACTAAATCACTGATTGGGAAATCATGCAGAACGGTGGAGCCAATAGAAATAACTCATGTCGAGAGTTTTTGTCCGAGATCATTCGCTATTTGGACTTCAGATATATAGCAGATGCAGTCATTATTCAGGATTCACCATAACATGTACTAATAACATGCGATGAAAATTTGAGAAAATACCTCTAAGCTTTTCATTTAAGATGTCATCATTATTTTCTTTCATTCGAAAACCTCCTTTCTCCTCGAACTCAACAGAAGGACGTTTGGGGAGGGAGTTGAACAAAAACAGAAGATTTTTTTGTAGACTTTTCCTGGTTTTGGTTCTATTCGAGAGGTTCACTTTCTCCTCAAGCCCAATGGACCAGTATTTTTTTTTTTTTTTAATCTGAAGAATTCCTTTCTCCTCAAATCTAAGCAAAAATTTTTGTCTTGCTTTTTATCTGAAAGCTTACTTTCTCCTTGAAAAACATGAGGACTATTCGGTCATTTTTTGTTTTGCTTTTATTCGCTAAGGATAAATAGATATTTTTAAAAAAACAAAATTTAAAATTAAATAATTTAAAGAAAAAAAACTTGTGTTTATATGGGAATACAAACATTTTTGGGTTTCGAATCAAGCTTCCTTAGTTTTCGAAAACCAAACAATTCTATCTACAAAGCTACGCCGAAGAACACATTTCAAGAAAATAAATAAATTTACTGAAAGAACTGGAGCACGTTTGAATCAAATAAATTGATAATTCTAATAGAATTACAACACTTTCATCAAATAAAAAAAAAATAGTTGCTAGAAAGAGAGTTATCTGAACAATTTGCAAAAATTTAAATAAACTTGATTCCTTAATTAATCTTCATAAAATTAACTAAAGAGTAAAGTCCTGTTTTTACATAATTTATGCAGTCTTTCCATAAATAGATGTTTTCCAAAATTTGAATTTTTAGGCATTGCAGTTAAAAAATTTAAGGTTAATTTCTAAAATTATCTATTGTTTGAACTCAAACAATAGATAATTTTAGAAATGTTAACTTAAAGTACTACTTGACAAAAATCACTTTATTTCCTCCATTTAAATATTAAAAAAACTTTGAAGGCCAGTTATAATGCCCCATTTACTAAGTTTTATATAACTGGAATTTTTGGAGAACTAAATTTATAAATTTTTTTTTTTCTGTTGATGAATAATTTGAATAACAGGAAGTCTCTGAAAGTTGTCTTACAATGGGGATAATTTCTTAAATAGAGAAAAAAATAATTAATTTGTTCTTTATAGAGTCTTACAAACCTTTATTTGACCATGAATTTAAGAAAATTACATAAAATACATATCGATTCATTCTTATTAAATAAATATAATCTATTTTAAAGGAATTTTAACTATTAAGTCGACGATAAATAAATATTTAACAATATCAATAATAGTTGTTAAAACAAATGCACTATTGCAATGGCTAAAAAGAGGTCATTAACTCAAAATATATGAACTGTCTCGTACCCTTTCTTAAAAAATATATTCACGTAATTAAACTCCTAACTCTTTCAGAACACCCCTTTACAAGAAAATGAATCTTTTACAGACGGTTTTGTTTGAATCTGTACTTTTAAATCTTCTTATTACTGGAAAATTTTCTAAGATACTAAAATCCATTTAATTATCTAAGTTTCTAGGCGTTATTAAATGAGTTGCCCCATAATAAAGTTATGTTGAAATTTTTTATCATATGCGATATTTACAATAATAAATGTGTTTACATAGAATGGTTTATATTTTACTAAGAAGCGTTACATTTAAAAAAAATATCAAAGTTTTAAATTATAAATAACTGTTCTTATAATATAAATTTAATATTTTGATACGATAAAATTTCATAAAATTAAATATGCTGTTTACTATTTCTAAATATATATAAATAACTATGGCTAATAAGATGAATAAGCACTTTAATTTTGTAGTGTACTATCAAAATTTTAATAATTCTGACCTGTACAAGAAATATGTTTTGAAATTATTATTGACCTTATAAACAGTTAACATAACTATGTTTGTGAATCATACTATTATAATTATATTTCTAACATGTTTTGCCTTAAGATACAACGGTGAATTATTTGTTCGTTTTTGACTCAGTAGCTTCTCTAAGCACAAATTACATTCACAGCATACATTACCTGGAGGATAGCTCTCAATTTCCTGTATAGAGAATTTAACCGTAATTTTGAATAAGCTTACACTAGTTCGCTGATTATTTACGCTTTCGAAGTTATTTCAATTAGTTATATATTGATTTAAATCAAATGAGAACGTTTATTATTTCTATAGAAATTAAATTTGCATTTTCCTTAATGAAGTTAATGTAACTAAGGACGTTTTGACATTTACATTTCGTAAATATTAGATATTTGATAAATTGATAGAAAATACTGCAATGATATGAATTAATGTTATTTACTGTGCAAAATGATAAATTATTGAATAATTGAATATTGAAAATAATTCATGTTCAATAAGAGAATTTTAAAAATTAATTTACCTTAATTTTAAATATTTATTGAGATCGTAAAATTCTCAAGTAGAAATGTTAACTTAAAATATTCAGTTAGATGGAAATTTCGGTTGTACATAAATAAATAAACTATTAATTTATATTATATTTATAACTTTAAACGAAAATTTTATTTACAAATTAGTAAATTTTTTGAAATTAAATTATCTATTTCTTTTAATTATTTATTATCATTTTATTATAAAACTCTAATACCTATTAGAGGTTCTTTAATAGAAATAATTTCCATAAAAAAATACAATCCCAAAATTATTTATTATTAATTTTATTAACTATTATATAATTTCCATAGAAAAATATGAATAAAAATTTATCTTGAAACACTGATGAAAAAGATGGTACAAACAAATAAATTCCTTTCAAATTCATTTGAATGAATTTATTTTTTTTGGCAGCAGTATTTCAATTTAATTTTGAACTATAACTAGCATATAATTTAGTAAAAGCTACTGCAGGAAATATTTAATCTCAAGGGTTTATTTTCTACTAGATCTAATTTTATTACATTTATTTTGAAAGGAAATTTTATTAATACTTAATTTAATTCAACTTTGCATTCAGTTAATTTAATTTAAATGTATGCAATTTTATATAAAAGAAATGTAAAAATATATTTTCGATTTATTCCTATGAATATTACATATTCATAGCTATATTTTATCATTAAATATAAATAACAGCCGCAAGGCAAACTTTATTTATATTATGTTAGATACTGCACTATTTTCGTTATTCCTCAATAAAAATATTATATATTTGTTATAGTATCATTGTTTTTAAGAATTGCATTTACAGAACTCCAGATATTTGAATTAATAACATATAGTATTTCTTTTATTTAAATTCTAAGTTTTTAAAATTAAATCCAACCTTAATACACTACAAAAGTTGAGGGCAAAAAAATTGTATTAATCAAATTTCTTTTCATTGTAATTAAAAAAAAAGGTCATAAAGACAATAACAGTGATTCATTAATTAAACACAAACTTTATTTAGAAAAATAATAGGCTTATATTTGCAAGTCTTTAAAGCAAAATGGAAACAATCAACAAAAACAATGAACAAAATGCAAACTTACAATGAAAGCACAGCATCTGGTTAATGAAATGCCAAAAAGCCGACATCATAACTTTGGAATTACGGACTTCAACTGCCCAATGTACATGATATAGAGACTGAAGCTATACATGAGCAAAGCGATGGTTTTATTAACCATTAAAAAGAAAAGCTAATTGTTACATTGTAGTTCAAAAACTCTGGAGATAACAACAACAAAAAAAAAAAAAAAAGGTAAAGGACAATAACAGGTTACAGTAAGTGTTGGTTAAGTGTAACAATGAACAAAGTGAAATACGTCACCCTATCACCCTGCACCAATAGAGAGAAATATGCCACCCTAGAGCATTATAGATATGTAACTGAATAGATTTATGTTCTGAAAAAAAAAGGTTATTGAAATCATAAGCCCGATACTGTCCTTGATTGTTAGTAATTCTTCACTAGTTCTATGTAATCTAGTAGGGTGAAAGAATCCCCATTAGTTTTGCATAAAGTTTAACAATTATATCAAAAATGTCTCTATATACTTGAATAGTAAATGTATGTCTTGAGACAGTATACAAACAAGAATATGCCCATCCAAGTAAATATATGTCCCCATAGTACGCTCTACCCCTCACACTTGGGTATTTCCTTGATAAGATCGAAAATAATAGCAAGGTCTTGGCATCCCTAAAATCAGCAATTAAGGGTTTGGACCTCCACGCAATTTGCATCTAAGACCTCCAACATAAGTTAATGTCCAATTAAATCATTCATTTCCATATCGTGGTAGGAGGGAATGGCTGAACATTCTGCTCACAGTTGATCCTACTCACGCTTTCTAATATTTCTATGTGTTGCAGTCAGTTAGCTGTAATTAGAGGTCATCTATGACATTTATAACTCTAAAACTGATTTATATACCAAAATCCTACTGGATCTGTGCTCTCCTTACAGTTAGCAACAAATAGTGGTGACCATAGGCACTTGTAGCTTTAAATCTTCCTCGATTGTGCCTTTTAGAAGCTGATTCTGTTTAGAAAGGTATTCTAGAGCCTATGAAATACAGAAGGTTACACATTCAACTATGAGACTCTGGTCTACTTTTATTCATCAAATGACACGCCCATTGTTATTTTCCACATACATAATTTTGAATATTCATATCTAAAGCAAGGTTTTCTCAAAATTTCACAGCACAATTCTACTTGTTGAAAGTAAAGACAATTTTATAACCTGTTATCGACAATAATGTTGAAAATAGCAATATTTCTAATTTCCATATCTTTTAATACATCATTACATTTAACGTATACTGTGTGATTTTTTTTAATGAAAATTTATTATTTAATTCGTCAAGTAATCACAATTTTCTTGACTTTTCTTTAACTTTGGTGAGCCAGTGCGCATTATCTGGTGAACAACATATCAAACAATAGTGAAATATTATTATTTTTATTTGAAAGAAATCAAGATGGAAATTTTCGTTTACTCACATTAAATCAACTTCATCTATAAACCTATTTTTAAACCCTCCCCCCTCCAAAAAAAATATAAATAAATTCCTTTTTTTTAAATCACATTTGAAGAAATCAGAGTATTATAGAAGATATAGTTTTAGAGTATATAGTTTTGGGTATGTATTTTTAGATATAAAAACACTAAATAAATTAAACAAATTTATAGTAACTAATGTAAATTTTTATCTACTGAAAACTAATATTATAAAATTTAAAGTAACAAGTTTAATTTTTTTGTAATATGAAATTTGGATTACCTGTAATTTTCATCATTAAATATTTGTAATATTATTTTAAAATTACTGTTATACATTTAATATCGTTCTGAATTGATAATATATAATAGTAATATACATTATAACACTACATATCATCTTAAATTGATGATTTTTTTTTTTATCTATAATTACAAAATTTTGTGATAGTAAAAAATACATAATATATTTTTCTAAATTATAGGATTTTGTCTGAATTTCTTTTGCTAATAGATCGTGTTTACAAATATTTCTAAGCTTATTTTAAATTATGATAGATATACTTGAATAAATTATCAAGAATTCTTATTAAAATATGCTAGTTATTTAAACATTTTAGATAAGTAATTTTCCAAATACGAAAATTTTATGGATTAGAGCTTTCGTCCAAATTTTTTTATTAGAATCTAACGAATATACTGATTTTCATTTCGATCGTGCCAAAATGGTAAAATTTGATTTTTGAAGTTTGTCAAATATTTCATATTATTGCCCAAAGCTTTAAAAATATTTTACAAGTTTCAAAATTTTTTTTGATAAATTTAAGGCACTTTTCTTTCAGCGTGATTTAATTTTAAGCAGATATTTTCCTATATTTCCCAGTTTAATACCTATTGAAGTATTTATTTTATGAAACAAAAAATTTAAAAAAAAAAAAAGATAAATAAATATAAATAAATCTTAATTTTAAGATAAAAATAACTCTGAGAACGAGATAAAACTTTTTTTGTTTAACTTAATATTATTATACAAAATTCACCATTGAAAATGTATGTCGTATGTAATAATGAGAAGAATTAAAATGTAACTTGCTTATTAAAAAATGGTTTTTTTATGTTACATTCTTCCATGTTGTTTGTTGTTCTAATACAGCTGGCAATACAGTCAGTTAATCTTTATGCCATAAGCAAGAGCTGCACTGCTGTTATTCATTTAGCACTATCCAGGGGGCACGTGTAACTTGAATATATGCTACGAACGCGAGTAATATTACCTCCACAACGCTCTACGATCCTACTAAGATAGGGACCTCCGGTTTAAAGTGGATACCGAACCACTACAAACATCCATGGCACAGCCGGGATTCAAACCCGATAAATGTGGTACTGAGCACAAGAGAACTAGCCACTCGCCCATGAGGCCTCGATATTCTTCCATAATTAATCCTTTTTTTTAAATAAATATTTCATAGTATCTAAATTTTGTTATTGTCAACAGTGTTTGTGGTTATTTACTATATCTAAAATCTAGTGGATATGATAATCAAACATTTGAACTGTTACATTAAAGTTGTTAAGTCTATAAATATATGTTAACAAATGTTACATTCAGAAGAATTCTCAAATATTTTGCGACGCAATATCCACCATTGAAAATATATATCGTGTGTAATAATGGGAAATATTAAAAATGTAACTTACTTATTATAAAAATATTTTTTTTGTATGTTAAATTCTTCCATAATTAATTTTTTTTTAAATCCTACTATTAGCTCACACTCTCTATGTATATCTTGTTCAAATTTTCAATCGTTAGTAAAATACTTTTTATTCATCCACTCAAGTTCAAATACATTTCTTTTGAACTTGTAGGCGATGACACTTGATGTTAATACAGTTTTTCAAATGTTAATTCATTCATTAAATTTAATTAATTAATTTTAGTTTTTTTAGATTTAACTTGATGTATCTACCAATAGATGGACCATATAAACTTAAAAATTGAATGAAAATTATTTATAAAGGACTTTCTGCAATAAGTGAGAAAAAAAAATAGTAGGAATTGACTTAATTTTACATTTTTTTATATAACTTGTTAAACAGATACTTTATGGTATCTAAATTTTGTTATTGTTCACAGTATTTGCGGTTATGTACTATGTCTAAACTCTGCTGGAGATGATAATCAAACATTTGAATTGTTACAGTAAAGTATGTGCTAGCAAATGTTACATTCAGAAGAATACTCAAGCATTCTGCGACGGCGGGTCCATTTTCTTCATTTGCATGCATTTCCTTTGGGACCCTCAAAATCTCAACGAAGCTCGGCATCACTTTCCATATCCGTCTCGTTTGATCCCTCCAACCTAATAAACACTGCACTCGGGTTGTTCCTTTTACCACAAAACGAATCTTGGGGCTCCTGGAATTCGGCAAGGCATTCCATCCATCCTAAACTTCAAATTACTTTATCGCTCCCTGCACTCCGATATGTTAATTCGGGGATTAATATATTCAAGGACCCCTCCTCTTCGTCAAGCGACCGTGAAGTTATTCCAATCCATGGACTTGGATGGACCTTTTCGAAGAAAGCTCTCCTTGTACTTGAGTCATCATTTATTGAAAGACCCCAAACTATGCGAAGATCCCATCATGTTGTTGACATGGCATTTACCATTCGGGTTAGAGTTTGGGGAACTCCTGCCAGTGAAGGCGAATAGTTTGTAATTGTAGGGAATTGGGGATGGGGGGTTGCCAAAGGATCTTGATGGGCGTTTTCTGTGATGTAAAATGGGTTAAGAGGTCACGATTTGAATGGGAGAGGATGGTGATTTATTTTGTTAAGGTTTAGCACAGAGATCTATAGAATATCCATGTAAATAGATTATATATTTATTTTTAAGGTTCTTGATGGAATATTCATGTAACCTTCACACAGTTTATTTAATAATGATTACGTAAATAGATTAAATATTTATTTTAATGATGGTTGTTGACTGCTCACAAAAAGTATAGTTCAATGAATGTATCAGTGTATTTCAATAATATTTTGCATATTCATTTTTTTTTCTTACAGTGAGTTCGGTACTGTATTTTTACAGGGAATATTCATGTACTGCTCACAAAGTGTATAGTACAATGAATGTATCACTGTATTTTAATGATATTTTGTATATTCAGTGTATTTTTTTACAATTTATGGCACTACAATACGGGTTTATTAATAAAATTATATTGAAGTGCAGTGGTTCTTAATAGAGAATCTCAATGAAAATCGTTATTAATAAAGAAAATTAAAAATTATATGAAGGTTAGATAAAAATAATAACTCAGAAGTCACAGATGCATCTTAACACCAATTGAGTATATACAAAATAGAAAATAAGTGAAGGAATTTATTTGCAGTTATAGACGTTTTGAATTCGTAACTTGAAATTATAGAGACATATATAGGGATTTAATAATTCAAGTATTCAAATAAAAGAGAATGAGTGTAGCATTTATATTCTGACGATTCTTGAGTTAATTTTCAGATGGATATTTTTTTCCTATATTTAAACTTTGAAATGTGAACGCATTTCTTAAATGTTCACACAGAAACACATATATTCACATACATTTTGTTTTAGAATCAATCTTATTTAATGGAAAATTTATCATAGAATTTCTTTCTGAAAAAAATAGCAATGCATGAGTTTTCTACAATAGCTTCAACTTATCTTTATGTCTCAATGAATACAAAATATGATCTAATAAATAAAAGCGTCTAATGCAAGGTAATATAATGCAATTTTAATACAATGTAAACAAGAATTTTCTATGCACTATTTTTATATCATATACCAAAATAAGCAGTATTTTTTTTATCTAATTTAGTTTAGAATAAGGAAAGAATCTGTGATAATTATATATGCAAATAATAGGACAGTAATTTTAAGAGTCATATTAATTAATTAATAAGATTATCATTACTTTCATTAAAGTAAGTAATAATTTTTTAATTAATAAATTTAATGAAAATAATTTTAATCGTAACAATAAATTAATAAAAATAAAGAAGAAACTCTTTATCAAATAAAATATTTCAATGAAGTCTCTTCATAGCTATCAGCAGCACAGTGAAATAAAAAAAGAAATACAGAAGTAATACAATTAAATTGATTAAATGATCTTTAATGCCTCTTCCTTCCAGAAAAAGCAAATATAATAAATAATCGACCTCCATTTTCAATAGCACAGTTAAATAAAAAGAGAAAAAATACAATTTAATTGATTGAAAACTCTTCAATGCATCTACATTACAACAGAAAGAAAAAGGAATAGCCACTCACTTTCAATCTATCGAGCAATCTCTTTATTGTCACAGATTTTCTGCATTAGATTTAATAAAAGGGACTGTGATCAGACAAATAAAGATTCATAGTTTTCTTTATAGGCCAGACATTTTGATCAACTCGGGCAGAATCAACATCGATTTGGTTTGTCACATTGTAACTAATGAAAACGGAAAAGAAAACCAATGTCCAGACAGGTAACTATTTGAGATCAAGAACACACAAGTGCCGTTTCTTTCCCTAGAACGGGTCAGGCGTAATATTTTCTAGATCAAACATTCTTTACATTCCAAGGAATTGATGTTCCATGCATATAAAAACATTTAATCTGGAGAATAGCAATTGGAGATTACTTTTACGTTGTTGCGTGACACATTGAACATGAAAGAAATCTTTCGTAAAGATTCTTTACATAGATATACTCCCAATTTTTTTTTTTTTACTTAATTGTGCAAAAACAGAGCTTTTTTTTATACCATTTCGAATTTTCTGCATTTATTAGGATATTAGTACAATTTTTTCAGGTAGTATTGAAAAAGAAATTTAGCATTTAGTATTATGTTATATTGTATTAAATGTTTCGACGTTAGTATGATTTTTTTCAGATTTCACAATTTTTAGTTAATTTTTTACGAAAGGTAGTACCGTGCTTTTAATCTTCCATCACATTCGGGACAACGACCATGCTGGATTATCGAAAGTTAGTCCTGTTTTAACGGGAATGTTAATGATAAATCACCTTCAAAAAAATTTAAACTATTAAGATATGTACATAATATATCATGAATAAAATGAAATGAATAATTTTTTGTTTTGTTGTTGTTTCTTATCCCACTTGGCTGGCCAAGCCCACAAGCCCATACGTACTCATGATTGAAGGGGAAGGAAGCAGCTTCTGTTGTGATGGAGCACCCGTAGGTGGAAGTCTGACTTTGGCTCTGTGACGCTCTTACAGTCATAGGAGACCGGGACCTACGGCTTAAAGTGGATTCCGAACCACTACAAACATCCATGTCACCGCCGGATCCGAACCCGAAATTTGTGGCACCGAGCGCCAGAGCGCTAGACACTCGGCCATTCAGGTCCCAAATTTGTGAATGCCAACGGCACGCGGTGTCCCCAGGTGGTCACCCACCCAAGTACTGACCGCGCCCAATGATGTTTGACTTCGAGATCTAACGAGAACCGGTATATTCAGCATGGCATGGCCGTTGGCAAAATGAATAATAATGAAAAATGAATTAAAGTAAATCGAATAAAATTTTTTAAATACATTACGATGTATTAATATACAACTCTATAGTACTTTTTTTCGAAATAATCAGTTCAAAATACACCAATGCATGAGTTGAAAAATTAATAGACTTTAACAATTTTACATAATTGGAATTTCTGGATTTCACGAATATATTATAAAATAAATAGCAGTATATAGTTAGTTTGAAAATATTACTAACTAATCGGTAGTTTGAAAATTCTACTTAATGAACAGTGACAGTGTTTGTTTCCTTTGAAAACTAGAAAAATGTTTCATTTTTTTTTCTGTTCGTATCTCTGAAACCATAAAATTTAGGTGAAAATTTTAAACTGCAGTATGGCAAAATATCTTGTAATAAATGTAGTCTCTCTTATGCGCATCATATTTATTTTATAAGCAGTCACCTGAAGAAAATATAAAGAAAAAATGCATTTTTGTATACAAGCAGGCATTCTTAAATCGATAATTTTTTTAAAAATAGCAAACACAAGATTCTTTACTATTACAGAAAAGAAGAAGTAAAAATTGTTCAACCTTTCCATCCAGTCCTTTCTAAGTATGTGTTGGTGGAATGGTAAAAGCATCAATGCCCTAAGCATAGTGGCATGGAAAGAAAATCCATTTTTTGAAGTATGACATTTGGGCAATGTCGCAATCCCTTTTATGCATGTTATTTTTATACGTCCTTAGAAAATGTAAAGATTAGAGCAGTAAAAACTTTATACATAGTAATCCTGAAATTCGAATATGTTCTTATTTATTTAATGAACGCTTTTATTCGGCTGTATAAATAAATAAAATAAATATTTTCCTTAAAAAATTAACACTATATTTTGAGTAGTAGAATTATTTAAAAGAATATTGTTCGAAAAGTCTACTTACATTTTGACATACCTATCCCAATTTAATTATTAAAATATTAAAAATTGTGAAAGAATAGAATTTGAGACAACTGGCCATAAATGTTCTTTATAAAATTTTATCTGCAAATGCACGAGGTATAAGATTAATGTAGTAGAAAGTTTTGTTAAAAATAATTAAAATACAAATTGTTTTTTAATTGCTTGAAGTATAACTACTACCAATTAAAAAAAAACACTATAACTTTCCTCAACTAGATAATTTTATACAAAATATTTCGTTATAATATATTTTTTAAGAAAATAATTTAATGCAGTTGATTAAGTAAAGAATTACCTCTAAAAAGAGAAGGAAAAAATTAGATATCAATTATTATATATTGAGCATACTGGCTCATTTGGTTAGTAAATTGAAACATTAGCGCTCTCTGGTGAGGGGTACTTTAAATAATGTTATGAATGTACAGGATGTTAGTTGAGGGTGAAGTTTCGTAAGAGTATGAGCGTTTACTGCTCCAAATTTAAAATTTTGATTAGTTAAATATATATTTGTGTTATTGTTTTTTAATACTCTTCTGGATTTTTTTGAAGGAGTTACGCATAATACTATTAACTTACTGAAAAGTACTGACTGATAAATTTTTCGTGAACATCTGCCCACAGAAAAAAAAAAATAAGGGATTAAGAAAAAAAAATCTCTTTGCAATATTACAATTTTCAAGTTGTAAGAAATACAAACAGGATCAAACCTTTAGTTTATAATAGACCAAAAAGTCTGGGGGATATCGCATTAGGTCTACAAAATAAGAACCGTTAATGAAAGTTCGTTAACATTTAGAAAACGGACAAATAACTGTTAATGAAGGAGTTGAACACGATAAATGAGTACACTGGGAAGATTGTCTTTCAAGTTCTAGAAAATGGAGAAGAGCATACAAGTTTTGTGTGACAGTGTTCATCCCAAACGGCAAAATGTGGATATAGTGTAGCAGTTTCCTCCGTGATTTACCCTAAATAAAGGGGAATCAGCTTATAAAAAATGTATCTTTATTTAATAAAAAATGAGCTCAGGCCAAAATACCTGGCATTGGAAAACAACATAATTAAAAAGAAAATTGTCATAAAAAGTATAGAAGTCCTCTAATTATTCATGTGAACTCTAATATTGAAAAAATGTATACTATAATTGCTAATACTGTGTGAATTAAATAAGTAGCTGTTCAACTCTCAGTAGATCCAGTAGCTGTTCCACTAATCAACAACTTTCGTCTGTTAACTACAGTTAAAAACTGCTTATACAAGAATGTGTTATGAAATGAAACTTTTAAATTCCTACTATTAGTTCACACACTCGCTATATATATCTTGTTCAAATTTCCAATCGTTCATAAAATATTTTTTATTCATCCATTCAAGTTCAAATACATTTTTTTTTGAACTTGTAGTGGATGACACTGGATGTTAATTCATTTTTCAAATATTAATTCAGTAATTAAATTTAATTAATTAATTATATATATTTTTTAGATTTAAGTTGCATATATCTAATAACAGATGGCGCTATATGTAATGGAAAATTTCAACTTTATTTGTAAAGGACTTTTCAGCAATATAGGGAAAAAAGTAGGAATTTACTTAAATTTTTTTTTTATATATTATTTTTTTTATATATATACATAATGTGAGCACAAGATGATACACACTTTGTGAAAAAGACATTGTTATAATTATTGTTGATGCACTTTTAAAATACACTATAGTAGTATCTCTCCTTAACAATTGAGTCAAAGTTAACAATGTCAAACAAAGTTATTGAAACAATGCTTACCAAACAATAAGATGAAACAATGCTAAGACGAAAAATTTATGTACGTAAATCGTTTTAAAACGAACTTGTGTGAATACGATTAAGTTTGATTGTTCTAAAAAACGAAATATTTTACTGCGATGGATGAGACTAGATCCGTAAGTGTTATTTTTTCTTGGTTGGGCTGGGACTTTTGGCCCAGTATTTATATGTGCATACCTTCTGGAGTTTTGTTCACCTATTGTTTTATACTGAGCTGATGACTATTTCTGTTAAAGAGAACGGAGGTTTAAAACTCTGATTTCTGCCCTCGACAAATGGGCTGCCGAGGTTGTCACCCAGCGTAAGGGTGAGCTGTTTGAGGTTAGAGCGTAATAAAATTATTCTGTATTATTTACGAGTCCAACTTAAACATGTTAAATAAAAATTTTGTTTCTAATTCAGACAACCAATATGAGGCAATTATTTTCAAAATATCTAAAATATACATCAAATCATATACTGTAAAGTTAAAAATTGAAATTTTATTTGATTGTATCTAACATACAATATGAAATTTTCTGCAAAATCTGGTGAACAAATGCACTAAAAACATTATAACTGTTTTATTTATATTTATCCGAACTTCGTCATGGGTGTCATCATCCAACGAATAATAATACTGTCAAATAAACAGAAATTTGTCTCTAAATATAAATTATACATTTTAAATTATTCCATCAATATTTCTTGTTGCCTTCATTTTGAGGAAAAACCAGAACCCAATAAAAACCCTTGCCATGCTGTGCCCCGCTTTTATCCTAAAATGAATATTTTGACCATTTCTTCTGTCGTCGTCTAACACGGTTCTCTACAGCTTCTTCAAGGGAATAACATCTCAACAAAATGACATCTTTGCCTTGGTCTGCCTGATTGTAACATCAAAATGACATGATGAACATTTTTCTCCACTGCTTCCTGCTATTCTTCAAGGAATAACATCTCCCAATAAATGACATCTTTGCTCTTCCTGGTTGTAAACATCAAAATGATATGATAAACATTTCGTTGTCGTCGCCCCCACTGCTTCCATTCTTCAAGGGAATAACATCTCCCAATAAATGACATTTCGCCCTATTTCCTTATTGTAAATCATTCTGATATGATGAAATTTCTGTTGTCGTCGTCTCCACTGCTTTCTGCTATTCTTCAAGGGAATTCACAAACGACATTTTCGCCCTGCTCTTTCCTGATTGTAACATCAAAATGACATGATGAACATTTCTGTTGTCGTCGTCCCCACTGCTTCCTGCTATTCTTCAAGGGAATAACAAAATGACATCTTCGCCCTGCTCTTCCTGGTTGAACATCAAAATGATATGATGAACATTTCTTTTCGCGTCTCCACGAGTCTAACTTCCAAGAGAATAACATCATAAATAAATGAATCTTTGCTCTTCCTGATTGTAACATCAAAATGATATGATGAACATTTCCATTGTCGTTCCAAAATTCTTCGATGGAATAACATCTCCCAATAAATGACATCTTCGCCCTACTTTCCTTATTGTAACATCAAAGTGATATGATGAATATTTCTGTTGTCGTCGCCCCACTGCTTTTGCTATTCTTCAAGGGAATAACATCTCCCCCAATAAACGACATTTTCGCCCTGCTTTCCTGATTGTAACATCAAAATGACATGATGAACATTTGTCGTCGTCTCCACTGCTTCCTGCTATTCTTCAAGGGAATAACATCTCCCAATAAATGACATCTTGCCCTTTCTTCCTGGTTGTAACATCAAATGATATGATGAACATTTCTGTTGTCGTCGTCTCCACTGCTTCCTGCTACTTCTTCCAAGAGAATAACATCTCCCAATAAATGACATCTTTGCCCTGCTCTTCCTGATTGTAATATCAAAATGATATGATGAACATTTCTTTTGTCGTCGTTCCACTGCTTCCTGCTATTCTTCAAGGGAATAACATCTCCCAATAAATGACATCTTCGCCCTGCTCTTCCTGATTGTAACATCAAAATGATATGATGAACATTTCTGTTGTCGTCGTCTCCACTGCTTTCTGCTATTCTTCAAGGGAATAACCTCTAATAAACGACATCTTCGCCCTGCTCTTCCTGATTGTAACATCAAAATGATATGATTAACATTTCTATTGTCGTCGTCTCCACTGCTTCCTGCTATTCTTCAAGGGAATAACATCTCCCAATAAATGACATCTTCGCCCTGCTCTTCCTGGTTGTAACATCAAAATGATATGATGAACATTTCTGTTGTCGTCGTCTCCACTGCTTCCTGCTACTTCTTCCAAAAATAACATCTCCCAATAAATGACATTTTCGCCCTGCTCTTCCTGATTGTAACATCAAAATGATATGATGAACATTTCTGTTGTCGTCGTCTCCACTGCTTCCTGCTATTCTTCAAGGGAATAACATCTCCCAATAAATGACATCTTCGCCCTGCTCTTCCTGATTGTAACATCAAAATGATATGATGAACATTTCTGTTGTCGTCGTCTCCACTGCTTTCTGCTATTCTTCAAGGGAATAACATCTCTAATAAACGACATCTTCGCCCTGCTCTTCCTGATTGTAACATCAAAATGATATGATGAACATTTCTATTGTCGTCGTCTCCACTGCTTCCTGCTATTCTTCAAGGGAATAACATCTCCCAATAAATGACATCTTCGCCCTGCTCTTCCTGGTTGTAACATCAAAATGATATGATGAACATTTCTGTCGTCGTCGTCTCCACTGCTTTCTGCTATTCTTCAAGGGAATAACATCTCCCAATAAACGACATCTTCGCCTTGCTCTTCCTGATTGTAACATCAAAATGATATGTTGAACATTTCTATTGTCGTCGTCTCCACTGCTTCCTGCTATTCTTCAAGGGAATAACATCTCCCAATAAATGACATCTTCGCCCTGCTCTTCCTGGTTGTAACATCAAAATGATATGATGAACATTTCTGTTGTCGTCGTCTCCACTGCTTCCTGCTACTTCTTCCAAGAGAATAACATCTCCCAACAAATGACATCTTTGCCTTGTCTCCCCGATTGCACACCAAAATGATATGTTGACCATTTCTTCTGTCGTCTGATTGATTGTCTAGGTCTAATTATACCAGCAAATTAATTCTTTGAAATGATGTGATGAACATTTCTATTGTCGTCTCCTTCCATTGAATCCAGCGTCTTTTGCAAGGAAATATCTATGAAGATATAATAATGACACAACGTTTTTTTTTTTGCCATCACTCATACAGAATCACTGCCTTCTGTTCCAAACTAGATTACTCTTTAAAATACGCACTTAAAATTTGTTACTAATATTTGTTTTTTGAGTTTTAGCTACATTTTTATATTTCTTTGAACTTTTAATAGTGTTAATTACGTATATTAATAAAAAGTTTGCCTAATTTTTGCTCACTTTTACTTACTTTTTTTTACCTAATTTTCTATAAACATTGTGTAGTTTAATGGAACCAAATAAAGATTTTTCAACAAAATATATCTGTCTGGTTGTTATTCAATTATTAATATTAGTTCACACTCTCCCTATATTTATTTATATATCTTGTTCAAATTTTCAATAGTTAATAAAATATTTTTATTCATCCACTCAAGTTCAAATACATTTTTTTAAACTTATAGTGGATGACACGTGATGTTAATACAGATTTTTCAAATATTAAATTAATTCATTAAATTTAATTAATTAATTTTAATTTTATAAGGGAGAAAAAATTCCTCTTATATAAGATGATGATTTAGCATGATATAAATTTAGGAATAAGTACCGTCAGTATCGAAGCGTGTAAAATTTCATTTTGTAGCACTGGAAAAAATTTCTTTTACACATTTTTTTTTCATTCTGGGTTCTAGTCTGAGTCAAGAAAGAAAAAAATGGAAAATGAAACGTATGAATAAATTAGTGAGAGAGTTGGAAAGTGTGGATATGAGAGAGAAATGAGAGAGAGAGAAATTTTTTCTAACTTAAAAAATTAATGAAAATTATTTCTAAAAAGGACTTTCTGCAATATAGTGAAAAAGAAAATAATGAAGCATTACAAGAAATGGATAGAATGAGAAATTATAGACCACCATAAGCTTCATAAATTAGAAATGAAAAAAAAAAAAAATAGAAAGCGAATAAATAGTAACAAACAAAAATAATAGTCCAACATCATATATAGAAAAGAAAATTTCAAGGAAATTCATTTTCTATTTTGCCTCTTAATCGTGTGATTCTGTCATATGTATATACACATTTATATTAATTGTAATTATTTAATAAAAAGTAACTGAAATAAATTTTTCTTTGTTGACCTAAGTATAAATTGACTTAAAAATTTTTTTTCTTATATTACTTTTTTTTTATCAAATTACCATGTTGCTTATTATTATTCTATTAGTTTGCAATGTTCTCCAATTTCTCCTCACAAAGTTCCTTGAATATAAATCAAATGATCTTCGTAAAGAATCATAATATAAATAAAAGAAATATTGATTTGTGACATTTTTGTTTTTATAATTCGGAATTCCCTTACTATAATACTAAAGGTTTTGCGTCCCATGTTGTTATCGTTGGCATTTTTGAGCAAAGTTTGCTTTCGAAAAAAACAAAGTTTTGTTAAAACTCTAATCATTTATTGGCAAGCAACTGGTTATAATAAAGATCTCCTCTACAACTGATTGATGAAAAAGACCAAATTGTCGACAAATTCCGAGTGTTACGACTCACTAAACTATTGGTTTTTGATCATTATAACTCTATGAGATAAACTGAATAATTTCGGAATAAAGGCAATTCTACCCCTTCTTTCTCCCTCACCCTTCAGAAACTTCCTTAAGATCGTCCAAATCCAGCATTGTCAAATGTTTCACCATTCCTTTGTTAAGGTTACCTACGTGGCTAAATTTTAATTTTTTGTGAAGCAATTTGGCTATTTTTTATAGAATAAAAGCATTTAATACAGTGATAATGGTAAATTAAACGTGATAAAGAGATGATTATGAAAACTATATAAAATAGTCCTTCGCTAATCTGATGCACCGGTTGTAACACTTCACTTGGGAATTTTCTGTTAAAACTTGAATCCTTTCTCTCCCTTTCCACCTTATGACAGTTCTTAATTTGACCTTCCACATTAATTAATGAATTAATTTTAATTAACCAACTCTTTGTCCTTCAACACATTGAAATTAATTATGGACCTGAATTAATTGACCAGGTTTTTACGGAGGTGTCATGGTTGTTTTAGTGGTTCGGAAACTTTAAAATGTAGGTCCCGGTCTAGGATCTACGTTCAACAATCTTTTATTATGTTACGTCTGAATGCAATGCCTTAAGGCATCCAAGACGTTCATGTCTGTGTTTGCCAGATGCATTAAAAAGAAAAATCGATATATAGTGTTTTTTTTACTTGTCTTTATTAAAATTTAGATGTAGAACAATAAAGTATATATATATTTTTACTAATATTCTGTAGTATAGACACTCCCTATAAAACGACATGTGTTTGTTCCCATAGATGTATGTCGACATTGTTTGTTCCTGAATTAGAAAGTGTCCACCGTAATTAATTAAAAATAAAATATTTACACGACATTTCGCAACAAAATGATACAATTATGATTTGGGAAGAAAACAAAAACAAAAAAATAAATGTTACAGTCGACCCACAAAGTTTTATATGGGGATAATAAAGTAGAACTCTGACAAGAAAACAGCATGCGAAAAGTCAAACGGCTGTTTCAGCCTTCAAACAAGTTTGGCGAGATCCAGTTTCCGGAAATAGCGCGGACGAATGACGAACGTTCGACGTGATAAGTTCTTCCTGAATGGAATAAATGAGTTTCTGATGGTTTTCAGTTCCGTTCTTTCACGAAACACTGTATGTCCAACAAATAGATGTTTAATAAAAGTATAGTATTTAGGAAAAGAAAAATAAATCTTTCAGAATAATGTACTATTTGTTTTTTTATTGAATTGTTAGTGGAAAAAAAGTAACAATACCCATCATAAATATATAGTTTTTCTGAAAAACATATTTAGCTCTTATGTTGTCACACTGAATTTTATGTAACAATAAATAATAATAATATATATATATATATATATATATATATATATATATATATATATATATATTACATTAGTAATATACGGTAGCTTTACATATTTCGTTTTAATTATCAATTAAAAATACTTTAAATTAATAATTGGTAATGAAAAATAAATTTTTAAAAATTATTTTATTAAGACTATAAAAAAATATTTTTCTTTAAAGGAAAATAAATATGGATTTAGTTGTTCTGTAACAATTGCAACGAAAGTTTAATTATTTAAGTAAGAAATTGTTTATATATCTTAGTACCACGCGTATCACTGTTGTAGTTTGTGTTGCCTTCAAAAATATGTACAGAACAAGAATTTCAACCCCCTCTGCTGGCGGGCGCTGCAGATACTGCTTTGGAATACTAGTGACATTATCTGTTGTTTTGAAAGTCAGACAAGTTTAGAAAAAGTTTTCATTTTTCACAAATACAATCTGCAAATAGTCAATCGAATCAACAGTACTAATTAAAAACAGTACTAATAGTACAGTGACATAATAAACAGTATAGTAAAAACAGTACGAAACAGTTCTAATTAAAATCCCTTCCCCCAGATTTTATTGAGCATTAAAATCCTTACAATGAATATTGATATCTATACATTTTATGGATAATTGAAAGTAATACATTAAATATTGAAATCCATAAATTGAATGTTGAAATTTATGCATAATATTGGTATCCTTCCATTTAATGGATTATTAAAAACCCATAAATATTATTGATATCCCTCCATTTCATGGAACATTAAAATCCATGCATTTCATGAAATATTGAAATCCAGGTATCGAATATCGATATCCAAACATTTCATGGAAATATTGAAATCCAGGTATCGAATATTGATATCCCAAACATTTCATGGAATATTGAAATCCAGATATCGAATATTGATGTCCATCCATTTCATGGAATATTGAAATACATACATTCAATGATATTCATCCATTTCTAGGAATATTAAAATCCATATATTGAATACTGGTATTCATCAATTTCTAGGAACATTAAAATTTACATGAAATATTGATATCCATCCATTTGTAGTAAAAATTCATACACTGAATATTGATATCCATCCATTTCTAAGAAAATCGAAATCCATACACTGAATAATTGATATCCATCTATTTCTAGAAAATTGAAATCCATATATTGAATATGGATATCCATGCATTTCATGGAATATTGAAATCCATATATTGAATATTGATATCCATCCATTTCTGGAAAATTGTATTGAATATGAAACCCATGCATTTCATGGAGTATTGATATCCATGCATTTGATGGTATATTGGAATCCATACATTAAATACTGATATCCATCCATTTCTAGAAAAATGAAATTTATATATCGAATATTGATATCCATGCAATTCATGGAATATTGTAATCCATACATTGAATATTGATATCTATCCATTTCTAGGAAAATACATTTTGAAATCCATACAATGAATATTGAAATCCACCCACTACAATAGGAAAATTGAAATCCATCCACTTCTAGGAAATCCATTCTAGGAAAATTGAAATCCATAATGACTATAAAGCATTTTCACTCTAAGTATGTTCTTGCTATTTTTACACAATTACAATATCTATAAATGGAACTTCAAAGTAAGCTTCTTAATTTAAATATGAATATTTTTACCAGTTTTTGAACTCATCTCTCTCAGTTTCATAAGTCTTTTTTATTTGCAATTAATGAGAATGGCGCGTCTTTGAGCCGCAATTAAATTTCATAACTAGTTCCCCTTACAATGTTCTGGGCTTGTTCAAAATAATTGACTAGAAAACATTAAGAGCATAAAGAAAAAAAACATGTATACTTCAAGGAACTGACGTAACAAAATCGTTTTAAAAGATAATTAACCTCATTAGCGAAAATGCACTTTTTTTTGCCCCTATTTCCTTGCATGAAAAAAGCAAATATGATAGTTATGTTCGGAATTTTTAAAATACATTTTAATTAAGTTATATATTGTTAACGAAACAAAATAAAAAAAAAAAAAGAAGAACTTTTCATAAATCTCTTTTGTCCCTACAAACTGCTTTTCTTCCTGCCATTTATTGCTAGCGTACAAAATACAGTAATAAATTGCTATCAAATAAAAAACCTCCAAGTAATTATTTAAGTTTTACAAAGAAAAAAAACGCAGTTATTTCTACTATTATTTCTTTACAATATAATGCTTTATTGTAGAATGCCATTAATTGCACTAAATTGCGTATAAAAATGTTACTAAATGAACTCAAAAGCAAATCGTGCGAAAAATAATGATTTTAGAACTGAATAAAATATAATTAATGACGAAAGGTTTTAGCTGATTAAATTTCTGATAAGGAATTATGTACATTATGTGAACAAAAAAAAAAAAATACTTCTAATTTTATTCAGCGAAGCGCTGGTTATTAAAATGTACTTCTCAGATGAAAAGAAATGAATATTTTCATTTAAGACATTTTTTAAGTATTAAATATTAAAATGATGCTTTGAATTTATGTTATATAAGATTTAATTAAAATCATGACGTAGCAAAGCATTTTATTTCTTTCAGAAACTTGTACTTCGGTTATTTTATTTTTAAATTTCTAAACAGTAAATCTTTAGTCATTTATTTTACTGAAATCTATTATTTATATATAGGGTGGTTATAATTAAAGTCTCACTTTCAAAATGCAGTAAAAAAAAAAAAAAAAAAAGAATCACTCGTCACAATGAGGTCAAATTTGAACTGAAGATACTTGAAGAAGGGGGAAACGGTATGGCATCAAAAAATGTTCCAAAGTGTATTAATAAATGGCACTGTAAGCGGCACTGAATTCTGCTGCCAGTGACATTTTGAATCGAAATTACAACGTACTTGGCATGAGTTGCACATTAAACCAACTGTAGTGTTCAATGTGCTTTATTGCTTCGGTTTTTAACAGAAAAAATGACTTCCAAGTTATTCAACAATTGTGACACTGTTAGTGGAAAGTCTATCCACCACGGTAAGGTCATATCAAATTGAATGGGAAAAATCGGTGGAACTTTTTTTTTTTTTGATGTCATACCGTTCAGTTATGATGAGTGATTGAATTTTAGAGCATTTTGAAAGTGGGACTTCTGATCGCCCTGTATGCCTGATGTATTTGTGATTTCATATATTTAAAACATATTTATTTTAGCTTCTCGCTGAATGGATATAAAGTTACATAAAATAAAAATTGTATTTCCAATACATTAAAAATTTAATATCCATAATGATTTATAACATATAATTCAGGTAGTTAAATACAAAAAGAATACAGTTTAATTAATGATGAACAAAAATTAATTCTTTTAATGTTTATAAAACTAGTAATATTTAGTTAATATTCTGTATCTACACATAATGCCAATGAAAAAAATGAAAATTTGTTTAATATTTATTAAATTATGAAATGGCTTAACGTTATAAGACAAATAAATAGCAATTATAATAAGTAAGGAAAATTAAAAAAAAATTTCTATATTTCAAACCAATTTGAACTTTATTATGTACAAAATAAATTTTATAAATTACACTGAGAAAAATTAATAAAAAATAAATAATCTTTTCTATAAAATAATAAAATAATAAATTTTCTATAAAATTAATAACAAAAATTATTTTTAAAAATTATAAAAATAATTAATATAATGATTTTAATTTTCAGATTTTCTTTAAATATTTTTTATTAAAAAATATTTATTACCATATTTTCTTACAAAATCTTGTATATCTTTGTTCTTATTTTGATTTTTTTTTAAATGTTTGAAAAAATTATTTTTATTTTGAATATTTGTAATTTATTTTTATTTTAAATATTTGTAAATTATTTTTATTCTAAATATTTTAAAATTATTTTATATTTTTACGAATTTTAATTTCTTAATTTTTTTTATAAATTATTTATTTTTTTAACTTCAAAATTTTTTTTTTTTTTTTTAAAGTTCATATAAATGAAAACACACAAATATTTATATACATTTAGAGGTAATAATTGATTATCTATTACTTGACAAAAGTTAACTATTAGTAGCTTTTGATAGTCAAATGATTATCATTACTGTTCAGTAAAATATATTTTAGAATTTTTTTTCGTTGCAATTTCTTGGTTTTACTGATGTAGTTGTACATTCATTATAGTTCATCATCTATCAAATCATATAATACAAATTTAATGCTTTAAAATTAAGTTAATTAATCAATTTATTTTAATATTTATAAAAATAAGTAGTAAAGTCATCGACAGTACATAGACTTGTATATAGAAAAAAATTAAAAACATTTCGCAGTTCCTTTTTTGTCTGCAGAATCATTTTTTTTAAAAAGCAATCCTTCCAAAAAATTTATCATCTTAACAATTATTTCTAAACAAGAAAAAAATCAAAATTAAAAAAATAAATGCACTTAAACATCGCTATTTAAAGATTTTTGCAAACATACTGCCTACTTGAGAATACATACATACATTTCAAAACGAGCTTTAAAAACATTAAATAAAAGAAAGAATGCATACGCAGATAAAACCGTGGCTTTGATATTTAGAGATATTATCCGATCATCCGTTTTTCCCGCGGAAGTTCAATATTAGTTATTTATGCCCATCTGTGAAAAAGAAGGTATGATTTTCCAGTTTTAAAAGGTCTAACAAACAGTGCAGGGTGGTATTTTAAAGTAGCTTCGAGGGGTTTCTCTCGATAGCTTTCAGAAATCTCCGGGACTCCCGAGTAATCCTGTTTGCAGGAAAAAAAGGAATGGAAGAAAATATCTTGTATTTTTTATTTTGTCAGAAAAATAAAAACCGGAAAAGTGGGAAAGAGGGGACGCGTGTAAATAAGCGATAAAATATTTCACAATCCCTTGGGGGTCGATGCCGTTTTTGTAACCCCCATTATCAGAATTTTTTTTTCTTCTTTCAAAAAAGTAGGAAGGGGGATATTGCTGCTAAGATATACAGCTAGAAACGTAAGGGAGTGCTTTTTACAAGCACAAATAGCTAAAGGGATATGAAATTGTTAAAGGGATTCCATTGATAAAATCTTTCGATTTTAAGAATTTATTCATCGTTTTTACAAGTACAGAATAGCTTTATAGAAATATTTTTTAATAAAAAAAAAAAAAAATGTCGACTGATTTTTTTTTTTTCAATTCCTTCTATTAGCTCACACTCTCCCTATATATATCTTGTTCAAATTTTCAATCGTTCATAAAATATTTTTATTCATCCACTCAAGTTCAAATACATTTTTTCGAACTTTTAGTGGATGACACTTGATGTTAATACAGTTTCTTCAAATATTAATTCATTCACTAAATTTAATTAATTAATTATAGTTTTTGTATATTTAAGGTGCATGTATCTAGGAATAGATGGCGCCAGACAAACTTAAAAAAAATTAATGAAAAATTATTTATAAAGGACTTTCTGCAATATAGTGAAAAAAAAGAAGGCATTGACTTAATTTTTTTTTAATATTACTGGTTTTTGTAATTGTTTTTTACTGAATAATGCATATTTAAAGGATTAAGGATCTAAAGTTTCATAGGATGCGCTAATTAAGAGTAAAATAGTTTTTTTCTTAGTATCGGAAACCGCTATGAAATATTTTTTACGTATTTTAAAAATACTTTTCCGATAAATGAGGTAGTAATTAGTTGTTTAATGATTATCAAGAAATAATGAAACTGCATTTTATAGAATATTTTTAATACATGCTGAAAAAAGAAATAGTTTTGAAATGTAAAAATGATTAGACGTAATACTCAAAAGTTCAATAAATAAAGCAATAAAAAAATTTAAATATAATTTAGATATTTTTTTCGTTGCAATTTTTGGTTTTGCTGATGTAGTCGTACATTCATTATAGTTGATCATATATCAAATTATATCATAAAAAATTAATTCTTTAAAATTAGTTAATCAGCTCTTACGACTTATTTTTATAAACGTTAAAATAAAAGTTATCGACAGTACATAAACTTGCATAAAGAAAAAAATTTAAAAAATTTCCAGTTTCTTTTTTATCTGCAGAAGTTTATTTTAAAAGCAAATCCTTTCGAAATATTTTATCATCTTAATAATTATTCCTAAACAAGAAAGAATCGAAATTGAAAAAATAAATTCACTTAAACATCGCGATTTGAAGATTTTGTAAACATATACTGTCTACTTGAGAATACATACATACATTTCAAAACGAGCTTTAAAAACATTAAACAAAAAAAAAAAAAAAAAAAAAAAGAATGCATACGGAGATAAAACCGTGACTCTGATATTTAGAGATATTATCCGATCATCCATTTTTTCCCGCGGAAGTTCAATATTAGTTATTTATGCCCATCTGTGAAAGAAGGTATGATTTTCCAGTTTTAAAAGGTCTGACAAACAGTGCAGGGTGGTATTTTAAAGTAGCTTCGAGGGGTTTCCTTCGATAGCTTTCAGGAAATCTCCGGGACTCTCGAGTAATCCTGTTTGAAGGAAAAAAAAGAATGAAAGAAAATATCTTGTACTTTTTATTTAGTCAGAAAAATAAAACCCCGGAAAAGTGGGAAAGAGGGGACGCGTGTAAATAAGCGATAAAATATTTCTCAATCCCTTGGGGGTCGATGCCTTTTTTGTAACCCCCATTATCAGAATACTTTTTTTTTTTTTCGAAAAAGTAGGAAGGAGGGGGTATTGCTGCTAAGATATAAGCTAGAAACGTAAGGGAGTGCTTTTACAAGCACAAATAGCTAAAGGGATATGAAATTGTTAAAGGGATTCCATTGATAAAATCTTTCGATTTTTTAATAATTTATTCATCGTTTTTACAAGTACAGAATAGCTTAAATTCGACGACTTTCAGACGACTTTTTCAATTCCTTCTATTAGCTCACACACTCGCTATATATATATCTTGTTTAAATTTTTAATCGTTCCTAAAATACTTTTTATTTATGCACTCAAGTTCCAATACGTTTTTTTTGAACTTGTAGTGGATGACACTTGATGTTAATATAGTTTTTCGAACATTAATTCATTCATTAAATTTAATTAATTAATTTTAGTTTTTTTTTAGATTTAAGTTGCATATAAATACCAATAGAGGGCGCCAGATAAATTTAAAAATTTAAATGAATGTTATTTATAAAGGAATTTTTGCAATAGAGTGAAAAAAAAAAAAAAAGTAGGAATTGACTTTAATTTTTTTTTTTTATATTACTTGTTCTCTACTGAAAAATGCATATTTAAAGGATTAAGAAGCTAAAGTTTCATAGGACGCGCTAATTAATGGAAAAATAGTTTTTCTTAGAATATCGGAAACCGCTATCAAAAATTTTTCAAGTATTTTAAAAATATTTTGTCGATAGATGAGGTAGTAATTAGTTATTTAATGATTATCAAGAAATAATGAACTCCAGTTTCCAGGTTATTTTTTTAATACACGTTGGAAAAGAAATAGTTTTGAAAGGTAAAAATTATTAGACATAATACTTTAAAGTCGAATTAATAAAGCATTAAAAAAAATTTGATATTGCCAGAACTGTGTTTTAAGAATAAATATTGGAGAATTCTAAATATGAATGCAAACTGAAATACTTATATTCAAGAAAAGATTGTATCAGTATTATTGAGCAATTATGCAGCCAAGATCATTAAAATGGAATTAATTCATTTTTATAAGAATATTAATAAAATCTATTATTAATAATTTAGATAAATAATGACTAGGAAAATTCGTTGAAATATATTTAAAAATAATTATTAATAGGTTTATTAAAAATTAAAATGTAAGGATTAAAATATTTTCAATTCATTTAAAATCATTCAATTATTAATTTTTATATCTTTATTGTACTTTTTAAAATCATAACATTAAACATTTAAACGAAAAGCTGATTACATAATTAAATTTAAATGGAAACTAATTGCATTATTAAGTAATGTTTTATTTAATCCGATAGTATTTTATGAATTAAATATACAATCAAATGTTTTTAAAGATTAGCAAAGAAGATTTTAATATTATTTAGAAAATGTTTATTCAAGAACTTAATTCTAATAAAAAAAATTATTTCTTTTTTTCAATTAAAATAAAACAGATTTCTTTTGAGAAACGATTAAATATGAACATTTCAGTTTATTGCTTTAAAAATTAAAGAAGACAGTAAAAATATTAAATTTTGTCTAAGAACAAATCAGAGAGTTAGAAAGAAAAAAAAAATCTACACAACTTTATTCCTTATTCATTTTTATCAAAAAATTAAATGAAACAATTTTTTTATACTGCCCTACATCTGGATAATATATATTAATTCGGAAAAAAAACCATATAACTGCTAAAAATATTTACCTAAACAGGGAGTAATTTTGTTTTTATTTTGGGAGTTTATTTAAAAGTATATTAGTAAGATCACAGTAAATATACAAGTAAGGAAAAAAATACTATTAGTGTGTGCAAGAAATTGTCAACAATGTCAAAATTGTCATAATGAATTTAATAATACTTCTCTAACTAAATCAAACGTAAAAAAGGGTTAAATAGCAATATAAGTAGTTTACATCAAGTTAAAATTACAATTTTCCTTGCCCTTGACCCAACAACAAGAACAAAATTATGGAAGTAATTATTTATGGACATCACAGGGAAAATGAATTAAAAAAATTATGATGATGCCTGTAATGTGTAAAAATGAATACAAAATTATGAAAATGACAAAATTCATTATTTTCGTATGCTACTTTATCAATAACATTTAATATAAATGAATCATTATAAGTTTGTTACTATGATATTATGACTGCAAACAGTATTTTTAAACGTTTAATTTATGAGTGTAATGCCCTCAGCAATAAAAAAAAACGAATATTGTATGATAATACACTCAAACCAAAAGTGTATCTGAAAAGTGTATGATAACTAGTAATTTTGATGGCGCTAAATTCTTATAATTCCCATGTGTAAAATTAATCTCACAAACACTAGTATTTCATCTTTTGTGGTTTCCTTCGAAGCATTAATTTTACTATGTTTTTTTATTTCGTGGCGACAAAATACTTTACGAGCATAGTCATTGGATTCAACCAAGATTGATTCGGTAAATGAATGACGAAAAGTAATCAACTGGATTGTCATCTGAAGCATATTGCAACAAAAACTGATTTTGCAAAATAAATTGTTTTTTATTGATGTGATTATGTATCCTACCATAGAAGAATCATTCCTTTTCCCAAATTATATAACCTTATGCTTATATGAATCAAATATGTGATTCTTCTATGGTAATAGAAGACTCATCTCTCAAATTATATATCCTACCACAGAAGAATCACTCTCATGACATGTCCCCTCTTGCATGCGTCTCTTCCTCTTCAAAATTTAATGCCCAAGAAATATCCGGGCACGTTGGGGAGGAATGAATTCTTCATCGCTGTCATAACTCACATCCCTCGGGTACTCGTCTAAAAGCTCTGACAACACATTTACAATTTCATCTTCTGTTAGAGGCTTACTAAATAGCATCTTTTTTTATTTGTTGACGAGAAGGCCCTACAGAACTATCATCTCGACAACTCATATCACAATTTTTTTAATGACTAATAAAGTTGTAAATAGAAAACCACATACCTTTAAAAACCAAACACTAACATTTACGCCACGAGAAGCTACTTTAGAGAATAGAAATCTACAAACGGTAAGAGAATCATCATCGATTCTTTTATTTCCGAAAGCAGTGATTGCAACACCCTCCGCCAATGGGCGGCATGATGGCCAATTGGCAAGCACATTGCCTTTGGTACCACAGGCTTCCGGTTCGAATACTGGCGGTGGCATGAATGTTTGTGAGTGGTTCGGAATCCTCATTAAACTGCAGGTCCCGGTCTATTTAGCCCAAAGTGTGTATAAAATGACTGTAAAGCGATAAACCAAACCAAAGCCCTGCCAATACCAGCAGACACGCCTAACAGTATTGCCCATTGAAGAGTGGATGAAATGTTGATAAGTAGCTCTTCCCTCACAAATGCGTGACTGGCAAATAAGATATCACGCCACTAAAGAGCAGTCACGCAAAGTGCGTGACTGCTCTTTAGTGTTGACGATATCAATCAATGAAGAAAAATAATAATTTCAATCAATTCAAATATTAATGTTCAAATTTAATTTAAGAAATTATTTAGATTTTTAATTTGTAGCATTAATTAAGCAAATATATTAAAAAATTGTCAAGCTTAAATATTATTCAAGCGTATTTTCTAAATAAAAATAATAGAAACAAAAATTTTATTTATTTGATTAAAGTGAAAATAATTTGACAGATACGTTTTTAACTACTTTGATTGTTATTGAAAACGTAATTATTGTGGGATATATATTTTTTACAATTGCTTAAGAAAAACTGTATATCTTACTTTTAACTGTATGTATACTAATTTATACTTTACTTGTAAAGTAAAAAAATAAAATAATTGTGGCAAGGAATTTACGTTTAAAGAAAAAAAAAAGATTTATTAAAATTTGAAATAATAATAAATAATTTTTTTTATTTTGAAGCAATATACTTTTCACAAAGTCAAAAATAATTTAGTAATTAAGTCTTAAATATGGTAAAAGGATATTAAATCTAATTCCAGTAAAACTAATATGATACATTTTAATGTGTCTTTACATTTTATTCATACTTCCTACAATTTGCGGAAAATTCATGATAAATATCATATTTACATATAGAGATGTATGGTAAGAAATTTCGTAATTTGCCCAATTAGTTGCAGTTTATTATGCATTTGCAAAAAAGAAACATATAATGAGGAAATTAAGGGAGATTTTCATTTTTGTGACTTAACTACCATGAGCTATTTATTTTTTATCAAGAAATTGCTCTTCTCTTCCTAATTAATGCTGCAAATTATACAAGTAAATAAGTTCTCAAGGAATTCAGAAGTGATATTTAATGAAAGTAATTGCGAATTCCATGAATATATTTTACGCTTACAGAATAATCAAAATTCATATATTCAGAACTAATTAAGAGAATATTACATTTTCAGACTATAAATAAAACTGGTCATATTTTACGTACAAAGTTATTAAATATCAAGTGCTGGAATACAAATATTTTTACCATTTTTGTGTGAAAAGGACTTGAATAAAAACATAAGTTTAAGGACAATTTATACAATTATGTGCAAGTGATATAAACAGAGGGTGTTAAAATATTTTGAACGATTTTGACTTTCTGCATATATTACATTTAGATGAGTGGAAAAGAAAACAAAGCTGAATTACATGACATCATTTTCATATTTATCGACTACATCATTAAAGCTCTTTGTTTTCATAAGTCGCTGAAATATAAACTACATATCGAAGGCTTAATTATTAAAAAGATAACTACTTTTATCCTATTATCAAAAGATGTGAAAATCATGATTTTAATACTTCTATGCATAATAAGACCTAAAGTAAATGACATAATTAAATAAAGGGACGAAACATAAAAATGCATTTATCTAAGGAAAATGGATCTTTGAAAGACACCTACACCTCTTATTATACGTGGTGATTATAATTAAAGTCCCACTTTCAAAATACTGTAAAAAAGAACCACTCGTTGCAATGAGTTCAAATTCGAACTAAAGATACTTGAAGAAGGGGGAAATGGAACGGTATCAAAAAAACTTTCCGAAATGTATTAATAGATGACGCTGTAAGTGGAATAAAGAAAGTGAATTCGGCCGCTAGTGTTATTTTGAATCGAAATGACAACGTATTTGGCATAAGTTGCACATTAAACCAATTGTAGTTTCAACGCTCTTGATTGTTTCGGGTTTTTGACGGAAAAAATTACTTCCAAGTCATTAAACATTCGTGACACTACTAGTGGAAAGTTCATCCACCACGACAAGGTCATACCAAATTGATGGGGAAAATCGGAGGAACTTTTTTTTTTTTTTTTTTTTTGATGCCATATCGTTTCCCCCTTCTTCACATATTTTTAGTTCAGATTTGAACTCATTGTGACGTGTGGCTCTTTTTTTTTTCAAAATTTTGGGAATTAATTAAAGTGGAATTTTAATTAGAATCACCCTGTACATAAAGTTACATCTCAAGTTTTAAAAGGTTATCTAACCTCCCCAAAGAATATTGCAAAATATTTATTCATCTCTATAAAAACTGTAAACAAAATAATAAAATCTTATTTCTAGCTAATCAAAATAAAAAACAAGACGTTCATCTGTTAACATAATTTTGTTTCTAAGCCTAAGACTATGTGGAAATTATTCTATTGAAAATATTTTGAAAGTGAAAAATGAAAGTATATTCTGTGTAAAGAATATCCTGAATTTATAATTTAAAACACCATCATAAAAAATATTGCTACATTTTTTTTTGCAAGTTGATAGCACGGTACTGAGTTACCACGCGGAAATTGAGCACAATCTTTAACTTTGTCTGTTGAGAAAATTAATTGAACAAAGATTTTGATTTAAAATTCTGAATTTCAAACGAAATTTTCTGTATTGAATCGCTAAAAATGCTGCAGAAGATCCACGGTGCATCGTTATTGTCAAACACATAAGTATCTGAATGGTACAAAGTATTCAGAGAAGGTCAAGAATAAGTAGTTGATTTGCTTCGTGCCTTCAACTTCTATTACCAACGAAAACATCAGCAAAATCCAGAAGTTAGTGATCAACAATCATCATATGCATGTATCTTAGATTGTTTACCTAACAGGCGAACGTATCTTTTAAATAACCTTATGACGGTTATTTTGTGCATGGACCTTTTGCTGAACGATTGGTTTCGTCGAAAAAGCTCAATTCTGTCCAAAAAGGACATGGAAAGCACATCACTGAAGACATGATTTCTCAAATTTCTACGAACACCACCATCATAAAAAGCAACGTATGTCAACAACCCTTATTCATCTGATATAGCACCCTGTGATTTTTCATGTTTCAAAAATAAAATTGCCACTTCAAGAAAAGCATTTTGAGCAGATTGAGGCCAGAAAAGAAAATTTTCTGAAGGAACTGAAAGCCATACTTCAATCAACCTATCAAAAACGTATGAAATATTGGATCAAGCGCTGTCATACTTGTATTGCATTCGAACGGGTCTATTTTGAAGGCGATATCGAAAATTTGCTGAATAAACTTACTACTGTGTGTTTTATTTAACCAATCCGGTTACTTTTCACACATGCTGTTGTTGTTCTAATGTAGCCGGCAATACAGAGACAGTTAATCTTTATGCCATAAACAAGGGCTGCACCGCTGTTACTCATTTAGCACTACACAGGGGGAATGTGTAGCCAGAAGATATGCCACAGATGGGAGCCCACTATTATACATTTTTTTTTAATACAGCTGACAAATACTTAGACCGGGATTTTTTTATGCCATAAGGGCTGCACCGACGTTACTCACTTAGCACTACCCAGGGGGCTCATGTAACATGAAGATAAGTTACGCACGAGAGTAACAATGCCCCCGTAACGTTTTATGATCATATTAGACGGTTTAAAGTGGCTTAAAGTGGATTCCGAACCACTACAAACATCCATGGCACCGCGGGGATTCGAACCCGAAATCTGTGGTACCGAGCGCCAGAGAGCTAGCCACTCGGTCATCAGGTATAATTAGAATAAGGCCACAAAGTATAATTACAATAACTATAATAGATTTATTCTTCATTAAAATAAAATTATTAAACACAGAAATCTTTTAACTGCATTGATTGATTGAAATTTATCAATAAACTTTAGGTAATTTTAATCTAACATTATTTTAGTGCATATAATCAATAAATATAATACATAAACCAATATAGTAGAAACTATGCAACAAACAAAATAATATCAACAATAAACGAAAGGTTACCTAACCGGCCTTCCATTCATTCATTCCTTCATTCATTATCCATCAGGGGGAGGAATAAAAAAAAAATTCGAAACCGAAACAGGAGGAAAGCAATTAAGGCAAGCTAAATGGGCCGTTCGTTAAATTCTCCGGTATTTCATGCTTAGTTAAATTCCCTATTCTCCCGATTCTCACAGCGCATCGCTCTCTCTTTTTTTTTTGTATACTTATCTTCTGAACAAAAGAAGCATGCATCAATTGAAATCTGAGTAACTTTCTCGATCAGTGAATGAAACTGACGTGATGTTACTCTAGCAACACATAACGGATGAACGTGAAGGTGAGTTTTTTTAAGTTTATTTATTCGGGTCGTTGAATCCAGACTAAACCATTATATTCCCATTAACTTAACTTTTGAAGAATTGATCGATTTTATGAAAAGTGTACCATTTTCACTTGGAAATTAAAATTTGATGTCAAGTTAGCGATTTTAATTTTTCTTCCAAAATAAATCGTAATAATTATTAATAAAATATTAGTGCGATCTAAATTAAATTAGATTTAATATAAGTTACAATAATTTCTACCATTACTTAAGTTGTATATATTATTAGACACAAATCTGAAATAAATATATTTAATGCTAATAAGTAAATAAGTAATTTTATTGATTGTTAAAATTTTGAATGCCTCGAGAAAGGTTAGCTAGGTTATGCTAACACATTGCAAAAATATTTTGCAAAAAATTTCCTTTCATAGTAGTCAAAAGAATAAAAGATGGATGCTTTGACATTTAAAATTAATTCGTTGAAGATTGAGACAGCATGGAAGAATGGATATTTTTATTAAGTAAATGATTTTTTTTCTTTTCTAAGGCAGCTAGCATATACTTAAGACAATTGTTTTGGAGGCCTTAAGCTAAGCGCTGCACCGACGTTACTCATTTAGCACTACCCAAGAGGCGAGTGTAGCTTGAAGATAAGCTACGGACGCGGAGTAATAATAACTCCGCAACGCTCTGCGATCATATGAGACCAGGACCTACGGTTTCAAGTGGGTATTCCGAACCCCTATAAACATCCATGGCACCGCGGGGATTCGAACCCGAAACCTGTGGTACCGAGAGCTAGCCACTTAGCCATTCAGGCCCTTGTATGCAAAGTATAATTAGAATAATTATATTAAATTCATTCTTCTTTAAAATAAAATTATTAAGCAAGTAAATCTTCTAATTGCATCGAATTATTGGAAATTCATTATTAAACATTGAGTAATTTTTAATCCAATATTATTTAAATGCAATATAATCGATAAATAAACTAATACAGCAGAAACAAACAAAATGATATCAACAATAAACGGAAGGCTACCAAACTGAGCTCCCATTCATTCATTCATTACCCATCAGAGGGTACTCATGAAAAAAATCCCCAAACCGAAACAGGGAGGAAAGCAATTAAGCCGAGCTAAATGGGCCGTTCATTAAATTCTCCGGTATTTCATGCTTAGTTAAATTCCCTATTCTCCCGATTCTCACAGCACATCGCTCTCTCTTTTTTTTGTATACTTATCTTCTCAACAAAACAAGCATGCATCAATTGAAATCTGAGTAACTTTCTCCATCAGTGAATGAAATCAACGTGATGTTACTCTAGCAACACATAACAGATGAACGTGAAGATGAGTTTTTTTAAAATTTATTTATTCGGTTGTTGATATCTAGACTAAACCATTATATTCCTATTAACTCAACTTTTAAAAAGAAATGATCGATTTCATGAAAAGTATACCACTTTCACTTGGAAATCACGATTTGATGTCAAGTTAGCGATTTCAATTTTTCTTCCAAATTAAAACCTAATAACTATTAATAAAATATTAGTAAGATCTAAATTAAATTAGATTTAATATAAGATACAATAATTTTTGCTGTCACTTTTTTACATTACTTGTTTCTATTTATTGTAAGACAATGTTTAGCAATGTCCATCGTCAAAGCCATGTTATTATTTTTTACATTTAGAATTCCCAATCTATATATTACATTATTTTCGTTTTTTATGTTGAAGCGATGTACCTAGATTGTTGTAAATTTGCAATATCAGCATTTTAAGTTTATTGAGAGCTCGTTGAAATTTCTTCAATAACAAAAGGTAACTATTTGTTTAACATGTAGTTATATCGTTGTAAATTTACAATACTATTCCAAAGAATTTTTACAATAATTAAATCCATTGTATTTATTTCATCCATAAATACAAAAGCATTTTTGTACCATTTCATTTGATGTTTAAAACTGCATGCAATACCAAAATGTTTAACTATATCATTTTACTTAATAAAATATCCAGTCTAACAACCATTTCAATCGTCAAAGGATTAACTTTAAATAATTACAGCACCTTAAATTTATCTAGACGTTGTTCAAACTTCTTCCATAACAAAAGAAAACAATTTGTCCAACTCATATTTTGTTTTTTATCTTACATGACATTATTGTCCTCAATTATTAAGTACTAAACATCTTTAAAAAACATTTTGGAAATTCTAACAGAAAATTGCAATAGGTTCATTCATTCACATATGATGCCTTAGCGAAGACTTCATTTTCTTTAGAGTTAGCGTTATCGGTCCTTTTCTGGGGCAGCGTAGTGCCCCTACATTTGAAAGCCTTTAAGCGCGGTCGTCCAGACAGAAATATTTGGGTTATCGCACCAAACGAAGCAGTGAGGCAGAATGTGAAGCTCCTGGAGCAGAAGCAAATGGGAGGGCAGAGGGATTAGAAGCTGAAGCTGTAGGCCGATTCGATTTTCTTTAAGTGCATTTAAATGTTTTCTGAAACACTTCATTGAGTGAGGGAAAAAATCTTGTAAGTAGTTACTTTTTAGCGGTTTTCTATTGAGTAAAATATTGTACTACAGGACATTGATTTTGATTTTATCTGCAATTTCTTGATTAAACTAGGAAGTAGGTTATCAGTCTTTTTTTTCCACTAACAATGTTAACAATTATCCAAATAAAACCTCGATATTTTTTTTTAAAAATGAAATTGTAATTTCACGATTATTTATTCAGGGTTTAATGATTTGCGATCTTGCCTACAATTAAAAAAAGCCGATGCTAACGGAGGTAATAATGAAGTGAATGTTATCACGAGATTCACACATGCGTGCTGTTACCCTGCTATGCTAAATGGTATTAAAATGTCATAATATAATACATATATTATTACACACGCACATGTATATTAATACGCAGTAACCCTGGCAATTTTTTGTTGGCAATTTTAGCTTAAAACATTTTACTTAAACATTCCTTTCATTCATAATTGATTAGCTTATAAGATAGATTAAGTCATCCAATGCTAAATCAATAGAATTTTTTCAATTCTTTTACTATCATTATACAGGGCGATTCAATTGTTATGAGACAAGCTTTGAGATGTGATGCAGCTTACTAAAACATACGTTTTATTTGTATAAGAATGCATAGTAGGAAGTGGCGCATTGAGAAACGAACCCACTTTTAAACACATTTTTCCAAATCAAATAAATTTACTCCAACTATTACTCGTCACGTGACGAGTTCCTATGGCTAGCAACCTCGATGCACAGTCTATTTCATCCTCATTCTGTTTTCATTTACTAGACACCAGTTGACTGAATGGAGGACATGTTGTTCTGCTATCCATTGCAGAGCAGCCAGCGTGGCATAAATGCTTTCCATCTTTGATCTGCTCGCCAATCACTCTTTCGACGCTATCAATCATGTATTGCTGTGGGTGATCCCATTTTTGAGCAAATATTGCATCAAAGAAGCACTTTGTATTGATGTATTCAATAAAAAATGCTTTTCATGTCTCAATTTTTTTCGTCTGCTTCAACGGGCCACTTTCCATCACCGACTCTTCATTGTTATACAATAAAAAATCTATGTTTCAAAAAAGCTGCACCACCACTCAAAGTTTGCTCCATGACCATTGAATCCACCTGCAGAAGAACCTAAAATATTTTTTATCGAGTAACTCAACGAGAAATTATAATAATTTAGCATCCAAGTTGCAGCTGTCTGGTGTGATACTCGATGATATTTATATAATAAATACAATTGCTTTATGTAAAGTTTGGCACATGACAGTATAATTAGTGGAATATTATTAAAATGCATCACAAATATGTCGACCGACTTCAATTATAATGTCGTCGACATTCTTTTCTTTCTCTTGAAAGAAATCGCCTTCTTCCATTTGTGCAATAATTGGGTTTTGAATGCAAGAAAATGCAAATAATTGTGTAAATTTCACCATGAAACATGCTTACATTTTATGAAAAATAAAGATCGTATTGTTGATTTATTTTCCCCTCACTTTTAATTACAGCAACAATGCTTGGAATTTATGGAACTACCAAGAATTTTGGAATATATGTTGTGACAAAGTTGTGGTAAAATCTTTGTCCATTATATCTAAGCATGATATAATTTTTATGTATAATTGATTTCAAAACCGGTTTGAAAAATTTTTAGTCTATGAGTTTTTTTTTTATAAAGAAAAGTTAATTATAAGATTTGCCTAAGAAATTTTTAATATTTATTTTCATTAAATTTTTAAATTTCTCATATGTAAATTAAATAAATGAGTAAATTTCTTTTTAGTATACATTAGGGAAATTTATTTCAAAAATTTCTTGATTCTTCTTCTTTAAAAGTATCTTTTTGGAATATAAAGGAATGCCTCTTACGGACTTCTGTAGAATGACTGTTTATGAAGTATTTTGAGCACATTTGTTTTAAATTGATTTTTACTTCAATTTAAATTATTCAGTTAAAATTATTTGAAATTATTCAAATGAAAATTAATTCTCAGAAATAATAATTATTAATAATAACTCGTTTAGAGAAAGAGTTTTTGATTTTATTTCAATAAATTGAGAATCTTTTATTCGATTAAGGCAATTTTTCACTTTTTTTCTTTAAAGATAGAACTAAACTGCTCTTTGTTTCATCTTTTCATTACCAATTTGTTATTATGTTAATACAATTTGAATACGGAAATGAACAAAAATACTTTTAATTCTGCTCTAAAACGGATTCTAATTAATTTCTTCGAGAGGCCTATTTCTTTCCGACTTAAGCAATTACTTTTTTCTGAATCCTTGCTATGCTGTTTGATTAAAAGTTTCGCAAGTTAATTTTGTTGAAATGAACTTTCTTTAGTTTTATGAAATAGAATTTGTTAGTGGAATGAAAGATAGAACTTTGTGCGGCAAGCTTCGGTTGAAATTTTTAACGAAAAATTAATCGAGATTAATCAAGTGAATTCGGAATATTGATTGCTTATCTTTCTCTCTTTTAAGTCTGTACCGTTCTTTTGTTAATCTTTTTTTAAAGAAAAACACATACCGATTTAAATTTCGTTTTAATGCTTTTAAACGTAGAAGTCTTTGAAATCGACTAATGAATGAAAAATTGAATACTTAAATTTAAATCATGTTGAAAAGTTCTAAGAATTTTTATAAAATATTTACCACATTTTGTTTAATCTCATCATAAAAATAAAAAACAGTTACAGAAATTATTATTCTTTAAAAGCACTGGTTTTAACTTGTTCAGTAAGAGAAAATCGTTCGTTCTTCAAAAATATTATTAACAAATATAATCTTTGTTAAAGTTTATCATTTCATAAGGAGTAAAATTATGTATAGATATTTCACAAATAAAATTTAAATAATAATTCGAAACAAAAGAAACTTTTATTTTGGTTGGTGCTTTACACCAAAAACAAAAATCTGAAATCTTTAAATAAAAAGTATAGAATTTAACCAATTCAAAGATTACGCTGAATAATAATTTATCTATTCCAAAGATTCTAAATAAATTAAACATTCCAAATATTCTCAAAAGAAAATACTTAACCATTCCAAAGATTCTTAACCATTCCAAAGATTCTAAAAAAAGTTTTCCAAAGATTCTAAAGTATTTAAATTCTTCCGTAGAATCTTTGAAATGATTAACATTCCAAAGATTCTAAGCTAGAATTTAACCATTCCAAAGTTAAATAATTTGTTAAAAATTATTGAAATATGTAGATATTTTAAAGTACTACCCTAATTCGAGGTAAGATTTTAATTGTAGTGATTTTCCAAATTTATAAGCATATTTTAGTTTTTCTTCTTTAAACCAACAACAAATCTCTACATAACAAAATAGATCAATTTTATTTGTCGAAAGAAAATTCATGGTAGTAACATTTTTGAATTATTTTTTCCACAAAATTACTTACGTTATATTATTAAGATATTCATTTAATACTAATAAGATAGATATTTCTTTCTTTTAAATATATAGTTAATTTTTTTAGATGGAAAATTGCGACTTGTTACAATATTAAATTTATCAATTGTTCGTACAAAAAAAAGGGACATAAAAGCACAAAGCTGGACTACTGCCTGCCTTTCCAACAAGGCTTGTCGAACAAAACGCTGACAAGTAACTTCCTTTTAATTGACAAACTCGCAAGCCTTCAATTAAGGTTGAAATATTTGCTAAATTACTTGGAGGGTGTGTCAATCAGGAACTCTTTCTAATTTGAAGACCACCCTTTTAACGTACCGGTCCGAAGAAAAGAACCAACACCGTAACACTTTGGTCCATCCATGTAAGGAGAAGCCAAGAAATCTTTTTCGACAACATGTCAAGCACGAGAAAAATTATTTGGGAAGACAGAATAATAAAATTATTTATCATTAATAATTCCATTATCAATTGCATGAATAATTTTTGAAATACAGTATTTAATTTGATAAACACAACATCCTAGAGAAAATGTTAGAAGAAAAGGCTGCAGGGCAATTTGATGAAATCTTGAAATAAGTCGACATGCATTTAATCTATTTAACCAAAATATTTTAAATAGAATCAAACTACTAATATACGATGCACATTTACTTTATTGAAGTTCAATAATAATTCATTTTCTGTTACTTATTTCAGATTATTCATCAGTATTTTGAGATGTTCTATTTAAGAATTTATTTATTTAAGAATTCATCAGAATTTTGTTTTGCTGCCCCAAGCTCTTTGGAAGAGGAGGAAAATTGCTTCAGTAAGATAATAAGCATCTATAAAGAAAAATTGGAATTGTTTCAAATCCAGGCAAGTTCTAAGTTTTCCTTTCTTATTTGTGTAATGCAATACATATTTTAATTATCCAATTAAAGGGTATCCATGAGGTTTTTAATTTATCAAAATTGCCCAAATGTCTTTAGGGTATAGAAAATGCTTCTATAGAGTTCTTAAAAAGGCATTAGTGTTTGCACCTTGAAGACATTTTCCTTATTGTTAGTTTTAAACAATTTATCATATCTTCTGTGCTGTTACCAGCAAATTGAAATCTATGCCTTTTATATCAAGTATTTGAAAATCCAGCAAGTGTAGTAATATATTTTTAATTATTTATTGCATATTGTTGGTTAATAATTGAAAACTATTAGTCATCAAGATATTTATTTATAATTCATATTTGATTACGGAGCTAATTTCTAATTATTTTGATACCCAAGAGGCAGGCTGTATTGTATCTGAATGCAGGATGACTTATATGTATTAGATTATTTTGCATTTGAACTTCATAAAAATTCAGCAATTATACTAATTATGCTCACAATAAATTAATGTTAATTAAAAGCAAAATTATTCAACTTTATCTATAAACCATGAGATGAAATTATATCTGAAAATGAGCTGGTAAAACAGCACATTTACTCCAATAAGTAGTAATTAAATTTAATGCAAATTCAGAATTTATGGGATTTGTATACAAAAAATAATTATAACTAAATATCTTTGAAAAACGAAATATATGAAAAATATAAATATAAATGAAACATCTTATAAATGAAATAAAAAATAACTTTAATGAGGAATTAATGTTTATTACACAGGAATATAACAGAGAATAAGACCTTCCACTAATTTACATGCTAAAGAAAATATTTAAAAAAAGAAATGCATAATTGCATTCTAGTTATGTTTTAGATAGAAATACTTGCAATTAAAGTACTGTCCAAGTTGCATTAGAAGTTACTGTCCAAGTTGCATTTACACAATATATATTCACTAATTTCATAGTGGGAGTTAAGAGATATAGAATTTTCCTTAATACTTTTTTTTCTGCATTTTGTAATTCATTTTCTCATTGAATTCATTCGAATGCAGACGTCAGAAATAATACATTTTTAATGTGTTAGCTATCCTTACGCCATGAACTTCGAAAACTTTTGTAGCCTACTATAAAACCCTTTTCATTTTAAATTTTGTAGGAAATAAGCTATTTGATATATATTTGAAATAAACTATAAAATATGTTATCTGCCATAGCCTTATTATTATTTTTTATTAATCTATTGCCGATTGAAAACGGCTGAAAAATATTTGGGATGAAATTATTTTGTTAGGAAATGCACAATTCTAACTATGAGAGCATAACTTATGTGGTGGCATTATGACCAAACACAACTGTATGATCACTAGCTTTAAGCAAAGCATGGTTAGTGAATAAGGATGACTAAATTACTAATGTTTCCAACAGCACTTTTGTTATGCTTTTAAGTAATACAGAAAAAAAAAAAGGTTTATTATTTCAGCAAGAAAAAAAAGGATTTATTTTATTATATCGTAATATACTAAATGAACATAATATCGTAATCTATTAAATGAAAATAATATCATAATATATTAAAATTATATTCTATCGTTATGTTGTTTAATATATAACACTGGTTTTGTATGTATGTGTGGTACAAGATGTTGTAAAATTACAACGCTTCAGAACAAAAATCTTTACTTTCCCGGTACATTAAAAAAATTCAAGCTTTTTCTGTAAATATGCATTACCTTTTCCGCACGTAGTTACAAGGAAGAAGTCCTGGGAATTTTTTCGACTGTTATGAAAATAATTCAAAAATAAAGAAAACAATTCTGTGAAATTAACGATAAACCTTTTTTTTTTTTTTAAACATGAAAATTATATTGGGAGATCAAATGTAATTTTTTTCTTAATCAAGTAAAATTCTATAATATGCAGTAAAAGATATTTTAAAATTTAATTACAGAAATAAGAAAAAAAAAAATTATGTAAAAGCTGCGTTTTTTGCAACTTCAATCTTAAATGTGTTAATAAACATTTAATTTTGTTTAGATTGAAGTTAGCTGCTCGTGTTTCCTCGAGGAGTTGGAGGCACATTTTCGAACAGTATATTTCTGACGAACCTCGCGAAAAAGCTGTCTAAGGAATTTAGACTTGCTGTGGACCAGGACTATTTGGTGAGCCATCTGCACCGCATTGGCATTTTTGATACCCCAAATTGTCCGCTCTGAGTGAAAGATGAGATCATGGGCAGGCACCATGTAATAGGATGTCCGACCTTGCATGGAGACTCCGAGGTGAAAAGACATTGGAGCGACTAGAATTTTTGCTGATGAGACATTGCATTTTTTCTCTTATTGTTTTCTTTTTCAAATGTGTGTTTATTAAAGTTTTCCGATTTTATCTTAATCGTCATTGAATTCATAAAAGAAATTAATTTTAAAAATAGTTTCACTTGGATAATTTAAATATATGCAATTGGATGATAAATAAATAAATTTAAGTGTATTTGGAAAACATATTTTAATTTCTAAATTCAAAAATACTATTTTAAAAATGAAACAAATGTAAGTTAAATTTGCATAATATTCACTTCAGTAGTAAATTGCATTTTAAACAATTTGCTACTGAAATTGCATATAGAATTCTAAATACTTATAGGATTGATTATATATTAAAAGTATTACCAAATACATAAAGATACACTTTTCTATTGCTGTATTTAAATTATTATTAAAAACACTTGTGGGTTGGTAATACTAAAATGGTTGGAAATATTCGTGTAAAATTTTGTTTTATGTGAGTGTAATAAAAGAAAAATGATATTGTTTCAGATAAAGAATTAAAAATATAATATGTGTAAAGAAAGTATATTATTAGACAAAAATTCATTATATGAATATTATGCTTGATATTGGTGATCAAAATTTTTTAAATTGTTTTTCAATATCCTATTAATAATTTTCTTTATTCTCTTTAGAGTAAAAGTATTCCTCATTACAGTTATTTCTTCATATTCAATTTTCTTTTATTGTGAAATATAAATTTGAATTAAAGAATCCAAAAATAATAAAACTAATATCGAGTTAAATCATAGGTAAAAAGGAAATTAAATTTACAAATTATTTTATACCCACTAAATTGTACACGCAATTGCTACGCTGAATTTAGCATAAATGTAGCAATTACGTATTTATTTAAAGATCTGTATTCATATTCTGATTATATAAATTAACTTATTTAGGTTAACAAAATAGGTTAGATAAATTACTTATTTTAACTTATTAATTTATTTAGGTTACCTTGTTACTTAAAAAATTAACAAGGTAACCTAATGATATATGAAAATTCATATTATATAAATTTATTTATGATTTATTTAATGCTTTAATTGAATTTTCCGAAATATGTTTTATTTAATTTTTTTAAATAGCTGATCACCTATTTTTTGAATAAAATAAATTGTATTTTAAAAATCTAATTTTTTTCCCAATATTGATAAGAAAATTATAGTGTGCTGGTTTCATTTATAACTAAAAGAAAAAAAAAGCCCAGTAATTTTAATAAAAATATTCGTGAATATATTAATAATACAGGAGTATATAAAATATTAATGAATAAAATTATACATGTCAATGACTTTTAGATGCATTTAAAATAGTTACAAAAACAGCATATGCAATGAATAAAATAGAACAAAAACATTTATTCTATATTTAAATTATTTTACAATAAATGTCTGATATACTATACATCAAACATTTGGATAGGTTCTTAAATAATGCACAATGCAAATTTCCAATTAAAAGACGGCAAATAAGTTTATGTAATAAAATAAAAACATTGCAAATTAAAAAATTTAAATTAAAAATCTGCCATTCAACTCTTAGAGAACTCGCACGGTATAACAAAGAGGTTTTTCAATTGAAAATTGAAGCGATGAATTCTATTCCAAAAAGTCTTTTTTTTTTTAAAATAAATTCTAATAGATCTTTAATGGAATTGGTATCATTGCAGTAGAAGTTTAAATATTCCATAAAAATACCAATTCAGTAAAGAGTTAGGGTAATTGACTCTTCTTCAACGAGATAAGAAAAGTATTTTCTTAAAACTCGAGATAAATCTTTGCTACAGTGGTTCCTTTTTGCACAGCGCCGTTGTCTCCAATCAATGGACAAGCAAGATCCTTTTATTCGTGAGTAATGTAGAACAAAAGACAATAACTTAAGCTAACTTAAACCCGACGAAAGCGGGGTCTAAAGGGAAGAGACCGGTCTTTGTTTCGAGACATAATTGATTGACTGTTCAATTAAAAGGGGGCGTAGGGATGAGGTTGCTGGATCGATGGTCCTAGTGTTAACCTAGGGAGCGATCGAGTGTGCACTATGAGATTATGTCTCAACAATCTGATAGAATTTGTAAATGATTCTTTAAGTGTCTTTTGTCGTGTACCCGGAAGTTTGTGTAAAGCGGAACTATTGATAAGTGGAATAGCCGAGCATCATTACAAAATGGTTGATTAACATAAAGCATCGATTTTAGATGGTTGGGCTTCATTCGGAATGGGTTTGCTTGCGGTTAAAATCTAATTATTTAACTTTTATAGAGTAATTTATTACCACTAAAGGATTTTAATTAGTTCAGATATACTTAATATTCAGTGGTGTCAAGATGTTAATGATGAATTGATGAATGAAGTTGGTATATATTTTATATATGTTACGTACGTAACAGGTGGGCTGAAATGTTCGTAGGCTGACACGTAGATAGCGCTACTAGTATTAAATCCATATGATTTTTAGTTAGTCCTAACCTTCAAAAGACACTTGTATAAATTTGACAGCTGTTGCACTATTAGTAATGTGAGTTATAGCAGTTTTAGTGAAGCAACTTTTGTTAGTTTGAAAAAATGGATAAAAAGGAATTTCGTGTGTTGCTAAAGCATTGCTTTTTGGCGAAAAAAAAATACTATTGAAGCCAAGGCTTGGCTTGATAAACATTATTCGGACTTTACACCAAGAAAATCAACCGCAGAGAAGTGGTTTGCTAAATTTCAAAGAGGCGAAGTGAGCACCGAGGACGATGCACGTAGTGGATGCCCCAAAGAGGCTGTTACCGACGAAAACATTAAAAAAAGTCCACGAAATATTTTTTTCATAGCCGTAAAGTGAAGTTGATTGAGATAGCTGAGTCCCTAAAGATATCAAAGGAATGTGTTGGACATATCGCCAATGAATATTTGTATATGTGAAAGCTCTGCTCAAAGTGGGTGCCGCGCTAGCTCACAATCGACCCAAAACAACAACGAATGGATGATTCTAAGCAGTGTTTGGAGCTGTTCAATCTTAATAAACCCGAATTTTTGCGTCGATATGTGACAATGGATGAAACATGGCTCCATCATTTCACACCGGAGTCCAATCGACAGTCAGCTGACAGTGGACTGCACGTGATGAACACTAAAAATGCTATAACTCACATACAATAGTGCAACAGCTGTCAAATGTATACACGTGCCTTTTGAAAGTTAGGGCTAACTAAAATTCATATGGATTTAATACTAGTAGCGCCATCTATGAGTCAGCCTATGAACTTTTCAGTCCATCTGTTAGGTGTATATTGTAGGCATGTAGGTGTATATATTGTGATTTGTAGGTGTATATATTGCGATTTGCATCTCAATATTGTAGGTATATAAGGTGTATATATTGTGATTTGCGTTGTGATATTCTAGTTATATAGGTGTATATATTGTGATTTGCGTCGTGATATTGTTGGCATATATTTTCTGATTTGTGTCGCTGAAAAAATTAGAAATTTATTTCTTGTTTAAATAAAATATTTTGTATTTGACCAATTATTGATTACATCGCATCATATAAAACTAAGCAGAGTTTATTGCAGGAAAGAAATTTGAAAAGGTTTATGCTTTAATATTTATATACACATTGGAATTTAAACAAAATGTAAAAAATAAATATGTCATATTAATCAGAGTAGAATCTAATGAATTATTTTATTAACACATACTTCAATTTGGCACAAGATAAATAGTTTTGTAATAAAAAATTTGGTTGAGTGCTACAAAGATATTAAAAAATTGGAAGTTTGTAGTCAAAATAAAATAGCCTCCAAAATTTCTCTGTAAATTTAATCAAACTGATAATTATTTGTTACAGTAACATAACAATAAGGCCAAGAATTAAGGTTTAGATACAGTAACAATCAAAACCTTAACCACTTCCTTTAAACATACAGGATTTTAGAACTTAAATATATATTTTAAAGAATGTTATGCAGAAGAATTTAAGATAGTATAGATTGCATCACTCGGAAGTTACAATATATTTAAAAATATCAAGAAGAATTCTATAAGAAAATCGAAATCATAAGTACAAAAATTAAATACAAATTGTTTATTTATGAAAGATAATATGATCATTGCCTAAATTTTTATAAAATTTTTCTCCAACCTTACATCCATTAATTACTCAAATTCCATTAATGTTTTTGTTATTAATAGGATAAAACGCTATTAACATCTTTTAATGTTCTTCGTAATCTTCGGTTTTCTATCAAACTTTCCCATTTAGATATTTTTCATTTAAAATATCTATAATTAAGTCTACATCATTGTATAACTTTCATAAGTGTTTATTTAGTTCTAGTGTAAGATTACAACATTTTTGTACATTTAGTGAATTTATGTTTGAATAAAGACTGAATTCTTTTTAAAAAAAAATTTTCCCCCAACATTCTTGTACTTGGATTTACGTTTCATTTACCCAGGGGCGCGTGAATTTAATGTAACATTTGAATAAAGACCTACGAGTTTCTTTGGCACCGCCGGGAAAACCCGAAACCTGTGGTAAAAAAGCCATTCGGCCAGTATGTGATATAAATTTCTATAAAAAATCCCCACTATTACATAATTATCATCAAATGAAAATATCGTATTATAAACATATAAAAAACACTATATGATATGTATAAATGAAAGAGTCTGAATGAATGAGTCCCTTTGAATATTTGATTTATCACAAAAAATTATTTTCTTTTGTTATATTGGCAAGATTCCCAGTAAAATTATCAAAAAACATCAAGAGGCAAAAAACCAAGGTCAAAAATCATCAAGATTTAAATATTTGCTTTCATATAATATATTATAAATTTATTTGATTAACGTAGATTATCGTGTACGTAAAAATGTAATGTAGTAATATGCGTGAACACAAACGTCCTGGATGGTGAAAAGATTTTTCTGAAAAAATAATAAATTTTTAATAGGGTTTTAGAATATTTAAGAATTATATTTACACATGATCAATTGCGAACTCGTTTATTTAATTATATACATTAATCATGTTAATTTATTAATTACATTAATTTTTATGTATTTACTATTTGATCATTAGTATAAAATTATGCCAAAGGGAATAAATCATCTTTTAAATTTACCTTTAAATTAAGTAGCCATTCAATTTCGTTAATTATATTTTTCATTTAGCTTTACAAACCGGAGTTGCAGGTTATTCAAATGGAAATTCCGAATTAAAATGTCGACTGAAAATTTCACAACCATTCACCTTTTCATTCCGATGGAATCCGAAACAGGTAGTAATTCGCATATAGATTGTAAAAGCCCAATGTTAAATAAATCACTTGTATGCAAAGTTTAAATCAAGTCTATGTAATTCCAGTGAAACAAGATTCTTAAAATTGCAAGTATTTGAGAATATAATTCATGATAATTAATAATAATTTTATTTCCCTAATTCATTATAATAATAATAATTTCATTTCCATAAATTTTTAATAAAATTCATGGCTATAGTCGTTGAGTAAGCCATTAGGTATAGTAAAAATGTCTTTAAATTTCACTCATTTTAGAAACGCAAAAATTTTATTAAGTGATCTTTACTATAGTTATCAACTGGTTAAACACGAACGTGGAAATGAGACGTACAGTAATTTAAGTATTAGATCACAACAAAGCTTAAACAGGCAGAGATTTAGACCTTAAATCATAGTTAATATAAAATTTTATTTTCGAAATCAAATTAAAGCATTTAAAAAGCAAATTTTAATGAATGTTGCAATAGCTTTATTTTTGAAATTTTTCTTTTAAATTTATATCTTTGTGGTCCAGTGAGTTGACGCTAGTTAGAACACAAGAGGACAAAAATTCCATTTGAAATATGCATCATAATACCTGATTTGGAAAATTACTATAACTGTTGGCGATTTAGCACAGAATTTCTCATATAATGGTTTTCTAATACAACACGCAAAGCAAGCAAATCATCCTTGAATGCCCTCCCAAAAAAGCAAGGCACCCAAGAAGACAAAAAAGAACCCACGGAATTAATGCTACCCATTGTAAAGTGGTGACCAAGATTAGAATACTAATAAAACACATGCAGATGAAAATTGGAGTTTGGATAAAAATTTATTCAAAACCTTTAACATTGTTGCAAAGTATAAATTTTTAATCCATATTGTAAAAACTACCTTATCCCTAAGAATCATTTATTATATCCTAAGACTTAGAAACGCACAAATATTATAGAGTGAATGTACCGTATTTGAGGTTCTTTATTTACGACTTTTATTTTGCTCACCGATTATGATCATTTTTCTATAATTAAGATTATTTATTAAGTTATGTAATTGTGGCAACTTGAATAAATTCTCCTATAAATTTAAATTATTTTTTTATCATGCTTTGCTTTTGCCTCAAATTCTACATTTTATTTGTTTGCTAATATCCTTTGCATTAAGTTATATAAGCACATTCTATGATTTTACATCATATTAATATTACTTCTATCCTCATGAATGAAAATTTGTTTAGTTACTGTTGATTTGTGGCATTTTATAATGCAATAATAATATTATTAAAGGGCTATTTGAAATGATGGGAGCTTTATAATATTTTCTACTTAATATTTGTTTGCTTTTTTCTGTATTAATGAAGTAATGAAGTCCAATCATTAAGTGCATGAAATTTCACGATTTATTCATTAAATAAAAGTGTCTTAATTTAATTGTTTGCAGATGATAATATTTAGAACTTTTAAGAAGTACTTTGAACGGTTGATTTAATACATCAACAATACAAATTTTATAAAGAAAAAATGTCTCAAAAATTATTATAATGTACTATTCTTACTATAGTTCAATGCATTTAATTAAATAGTGCAAGATAGTTAGCTTACGGTTATTCTACTTATTAGAAATAATTCCTCAAAATTGCAAGAAACTGTTTATATCCATGTATATTGATTTGCATTATAATTCACCTGATGAACCACATCCCACAGAGAAAGATTTTGATTACGGCACAGCCTCGAAATTGCATTGTTAGAGCCCCCTGTCACATCGAACCCCACTCTCCTAATGACATGAGGAACCAATCAGAGCTGGGGGTTGCGAGTCCAGCAGCTGAAACAACACTGATGTTGACGATAGACACCAGTTGGGAATTGAAACGTGATCACGTGATTGACTCAACAAATGCTCGCTGTGCTCAGATGTGGCAGAATTTATAGCCACGGTTACGGTTTACATCAGTTAAGTCAACCGAATAAACTAGTCCAATAGAAAATCGCTGTACGTGTTAAAGTTAGTTTTCAAAATTTGAAACTTAAATTTTGTAATTATCATTCGAGGGATAAGTTTGAAAATTTTTGGTGTGGTATTATTTTCATAAGTAATCTTATATAATAATTTTTAGTATAGAAAATAAAAACAACTAACTTCTACTTATAAATAAACCACTAGATATCATAATAAAAAAGCACCTATTTAGATAATAACCAACTTAAATGGAAATAATTATTTTGTCGGCATATTTGAAAGTTTGAAAGCAATATACATACTGATGTACATTAATTACTGATGTACATTAATTGATGTTAGTAATTACTGCAGAAATATAATTTTTGACAGCGTTTATTTTAATTATATAGACCTGAAATTTTTCAATCAAAATGTAATAAATAAATAAATAGAAGATCGATTAATTAAAATTCCCTTGGCCTGTGTAACTAACAATTATGCTGTTTTTTACAGGGAAACTAAGAAAGAAAAATTCCGCTTTTATATTTTATCGTATATATCATTTATTTACTTTTTATACGGCTTTTACAGCTCTTCGCTTATTTTCTTCTTTCCTATATCTATCCTATACCTTATGTTAATTTCATTTTACCTGAATGTATAGAGTTCCATGTTCACGTAAAGTACTACAAATCATTTTAACATGCAGTTATTATATTTTTCATATGAATTCAAAATACTACATTCTTTTATAAAACAGGTAGAATTTTTCAGTAAAATTTATAATTGATTCTGTATCACATCTAAGCAATCCGACCCCTGATCCACTTATTATGAGTTCCCACATATGATCTTGAACAATTTGAGTACAACAGACGACAGCATTTAACTAATTAATTTTTTTTACATAATCACGCGTTTTAAATGGTTATTAGATAGTTTTTGCATACCGTATTTTTATAATACGGTATTTTTTTTCTCAGCGCGCATGCTCATAGGAAATTGCGCATGCGTATCTGTTATAATGTTTCTATGAGCATGCGCGCTAGGGAAAAAAAATATCGTATTATAAAAATAAGGTATGCAAAAAGCTTCTATTATCTTAAGTATTTTTTCTTTCTAATGTAGCTGGCAAACACTTTAGACAGCTTGGTCTTGGATGCCTTAAGCAAGTGCTGCACAGACGTACTCACTTTGCATTACCCAGGGGGCGCGTGTAACTTGAAGATAAGTCACGGACGCGGAGTAACAATGCCCCCGCAACGCTCTACGATCCTATTAGACCGGGACCTACATTTTAAAGTGGATTCCGAACCACTACAAACATCCAGGGCACCGCCGGGGCTCGAACCCGAAACCTGTGGTACCGAGCGCCAGAACGCTAGCCACTCGACCATTCAGGCCCACTATCTTAAGTATTACGGTGTAGAAAATTCCATGCGATTATTTTTAATTAATATCGGAGTCATTCATAGCTAACAACATCGTAGTTCAAATACAAAGCTAATTTACCTATTAAATTACTTTGTTGTTCATTTTATTATAAAATTCATGAAGCGTTTTACACCAACACATTATATTATAAATATATTAAGTGTGAAGCGGTAATTTGTTTGAATTCATTTATTGTTATACTATTTTATTTTAGAAATTCATTTGTTCTCGATTTTAACATAGAAGGATATTTTGGCTCCTCCCCAAACTAAGAAAGGTTCTGTTACTATAAATATAACACCATTTTACAATTTCTGAATTTCCTACCTATCATTAACAAATTTGGTTACTGCAACTAATCTCTATTAAACTTAGTTCCACATTTTCTAGTAACAACAACTTCTAACTTCTGTAGTTCTATAATTTATGGATACTTTTTAACTCTCGGCTCCCTTCATTTCAATATATTAGTCAAACCACTTTTAGTAATATGTTTTTAAAGTTTCACAGTTATAAAACGATATAGTTTCATATCTGCCCCTTTATCAATAACACCCCTTTAACTTTCGGCTGCAACTCGAAACAGTTTACATGCTTTTGCACAAATTATAAAAGAATAAAATAATTTATTTCTAAAATAAGAAGTCACGTGATTGAGCGTATATTTTAATAAAAATGATATTGTATAATTATTTATAGATATGTATTTTTTTAATCTTTACTGATTATCAACGGCAGGGAAAAATAAAAATCCTTACATTAAGTATTTTATTTAATAAAAATAAATTGGAAAATATGCTGCCCAAATTTATAAATATCTTCAAAGCAAAAACATTTTCCATTTAAAGAAGAAAATATTTTATTGCAGAATTTCATTCTTTAACAAAATATTTTAATATATTTTATAATATGTAACAAATGAAAGACAGTTAAACAATTTACAATAATTTAGAATATTCCGAAAACAATTTATACACACGCAAAAAAATTTATTTAAAATTAATTAATTATCTAAATTTTCAAATGACGACTGATATAATTTTTTAAATTAAATTTTTTGAAACCTTTAAAAAATAAGCAAATAGTAACTTAACATATACAATAACATAAGTGTATAAGTTAATGCTGTAGTGGGAGATACGGGTGGCACCACGTTGGGCGACAGATTGCAGTGTTGTCGGTTGACGTTGGATAGTAATTGCATGTGGTTGAGTTGAGACTTGAGACACAGGTTTGAGAACACACAGCTTTATTTACACAAGCTCAAACACCACACATATACAATATTCATTATAGATTAATGGAAGGATTCCACTTCTAAATCTAAAATAAAGATAATCAGATGTGTGCGGGATGCGCTAAATATACTTCCTCTCCGGGTGAGAGTCTGTAGGACAACTTATACTCAAATATATTTTCCTCTGGGATGACAGACTATAAACTAAACGTTTCTCAACAGAAGAGTTTATTTAAGCTATGCTAAAAGTTTTTCAGCGGCAGCACCGGTTGCGCTGTACTTCCTCTCGGGTGAGAGTCTTGAGGCCTACCGACTATTTCTTCTCTGAATGAACAGAGCGAAACAGGTTCGCCTCTTGAAGGGCGTAGGAGGAAGCCTGTTTACAATGCTTTAATTAAAATTTGAAAATTATTTAAAATACAGAATTTATGTAGGAACTATATTACGTGCGAGTATGTATTATATAACCTATATTTAAGAAATCGGTTTCAACCACCTTAGAATCAATGCACTCATTTTATTACGATGAGTTGATAAAGTAAGACTTTAACCAACTTAAAACTCTTAACTATACTTAACGCATATAAAAAAACCAGCTATTTTTTTTTCAGTTGTAGTTTGGCATTCTCATTACTACAGAAAAAATTACAATGTTCTCTTTTCTCCTATATCACTACATTCCTATCTGCTAAGTGTATCACTGTTAATACATTCACACACTATTCATTTACAAAAAACAATCGATTTGTAAATCAATTTAATCTAGTTTAAAGATTGATCGACAGTCCTCTGAATTACTTTTTAAAATTCATTAACAGATCATCGCATTTGTCCGAAACGTTACTCAAAATAATTTCATTATCTTTTATCTTCTTTTACACAGAGCTTTTAATAAGGTTCAGTACAGAGACTCTTCTACTTAAAACGGAATTACTTTTTCATGTAAAGAATGGACTAACCTTATCCACAAGTAGTCAAATAAGCAGTATAACAAGGGAAAAAATTACTCTCAAATTGCATTAAGTTACTTGTTGCAGGTATTTGTTAATTAGTAAATAGCACTCAAATGTTACATTATTGATTATTCTTTTGAGTTTTATTAGAAATACCCATGAGAATCAAAATTTGGTTTTCGTAATATTTTTGGAGATGTTTTGTTGATATTTTATTTAGAGGATTTTTTTCATGATATCAATGTTATATATCTATTCTATATAATTAAAAATAAAAAGCACATATAATCGACAAATTAATGCTTTTATGCAATTGATTATTAAAAAAAAAAACACTCACATTTCTCCATAACCTTATAGTTCAAATATTTACTACCTGTATAAAAACAATTTACACAGCAAATATCCTAGAATTAAAAAATGTGCAACTAAAATTATCTGTAAGTTACTAAATATTTCATATGCACATTCACATAAACACATTGATTTAGATGTTTACATGAAACATAAGTCAAACACGCCATCTATTGATAGAAATTGAAATATTTTTTTTTTTTGAAAGAGAAATAAAATATGAACTTCTATATAATATAATTTGAATTGTCCTATTATAGTACTTGCTTTACTGAAATGGTATAAAAATAAAAAAAAAATTTGAAAACTCATATTTTTTAGAAAGGCTGAAATATATTATTCTAATGATATTAGCAATGCTGTCAAGCCATTCTTTTATTAAAAATATTGTTTTCAATCAATACAAATGAATTTTTTTAATGATTTAGCAGTGTTATTTTGTCCATGTGTATTTAAATAAACGTGAATTTTAATTTAATAAAATATTTTTTTAAAGTTTACGTACATACTTTTCTTATAATTTTTTTATCATTTTATTGCTAGTATCCATGATAAAAATGCATCGAATTGGTGATGCACTTGTACTAACTGATACTAATACATGCAAAATAAAAAAATTCTCCAAGTAATATTTTAATTAGTATTCATTTTATTTATGGACATATTATAAATTTAAGCATGTCAAAAATAAATTCAAAACCAATACATTTAAAATATGACATTGTTTTTCGGTTCAAATATTTATCTATACAACTACAAACTTAATTGTTGCAGAAAAAAATGGATATATTATCTTAGAGATAATCATTCATAAAAAGATAAAAACTTGCATCTTTTAATTTTATTCACTCAATAATAGATTATTTATTTTGAAAATGTCAAATCTTATTTATACAGCCATTTATTAGAAATAATCTGTCACGGCGCTTATTACTCAAATGAATTGAATTTTAAATGCTTAGTTTGCTTTTCAACAAAATACATTCGAAACAATTTATTTTATTTTCGATACTAAGTAAACGAATAGTTGGGAAGAAACAGCCATAAGTTCGCCATTAAACTAATCCTGCACAAACAACCGGCATAAAATTACCGAAACAGATTAAAAGTGACATTAAAATGGGCGTACTGGATCATTTTGCTGAGAGAAGAATGCATTTTAATGCGCAAATGAAATATTCAACGCTGCCAGTTTTATGCATCACAACTTGCAGTTGTGTATTTTAACTGCATGAACTTCACGTCCCCTCGGGTATATTGCATCGAAAATCCAAACGAGCAAAGTTGATCATTTTAAAACTTTCAAGCTAATTAGGATTGTTTCAATGAATTGTTTGATAGTTTATTGTGTTTAGTTTAGATAGTAAATCAGTAGAGATAAATAGATGTGACTGAATAAATTTGAAACTCTGTTTCATCGCTTAATAATAATGAGATTCCTCCAATGGTAAGTCCGTAGCTACATAAAGTATCCTCGGCTGTTACATTTTCTGTAGGCGCGACGCTATTTTATATCTAACTGGATATTAGGAGAATAGAATGGGATGAAAGGTTAACAGTCGAATTTATCCATGGATTTAGGAAATTTCATCTTAGGTTCGTCAAGATAAATGACAGTGAATTCTCAATGAATCATGTAACATATATAATATTTGAGAGAATATAATGGGAGGAAACGTTTAATGTGAAGAGTGTCTATTAAGTGTTCAAGTAATTTTAAACTTTGTATTTTTAAAAATGTGTTACTGAATTATTATGAGTTACAGAATAAAGGGGTCATTTTTTATGAAAATAAATTACATAACAACGTACATAAATAAAATTTTTATTGGATATTAATTTAATGAAAATCTAATTATAATTTTCTACGATGTATTAATGAATTTCTAGATAAGTTAAGTTAATTTAAAATTAAAAATATAAATTTATGTCTAGATGGCACCTTCTATATTTCATATTAAAAAAAACGTAGAATTTATAGATAAATGAAAGAATTAACAAAAAGATTGTAAAAATATAACTTCTCTAAATAACAATGATAACAAAAAATTAATGTAAAGCTACACAAAGATTATAAATCATTTAACGATTTTCTATCAACTGCAAAAATAATTGTAAAAATTCTTTAAACTATAGTAACCATTTTCCTCCTACACATTGGTTAGAGCGACAGCCATGGTGTTCAGGATTGGCACACTTTGGGCTAAACAGACCGGAACCAACAGTTTAAAGTGGATTCCGAACCACTACAAACATCCATGGCACCGCCGGGACTCGAACCCGAAGCCTGTAGTACCAAGCACCAGCCACTCGGCCATTCAGGACCCGAGGAGTTCAGGAGAAATAGTCAGTTGGCCTATTGACTCTCACCCGGAGAGGAAGTATATTTCGCACAATCCTGCGAGTAGCCGAGAATCGGTTTTTCGTCTCAGAAGTGAAATCCTTCCACGAAACTATAATTATCTAACTTTTGCTTCAAATGTGCTAATATTTATCCCTCCCCCTCTTTTATTCCCCTTGTACAAATAGAACTGAGTTCTGAAACTTGTGCCACAATTATCTCAACCGAACCACACCTATTTCCAATCTCCCAATACGGAGCCCGCGGAAAAAAATATATTTCTCATTAGGTTATTCATTGTTAATGAAATGTTTTATGAGTTATAACTATTATTAATTTTAATAAACTGTTGTTTTAACATTTGTGTAACTATTATCTCGATCGCAAGCTATACTAATTCCTATTTAAATATTTTTCTAATTGCATTTAATAAGCACAAAATGCAAGTATTATTCGATAATATATATTATATCATTGCCATATACCAACCTATTCAACAAATATTAAAATCTCAAAATGAATTGGAAGCAATTGTGAGAGTTTCCGTTTGTAAAAAGAAATAAAAATCGAATGGCACAGTTGTCATTTATGTCAGTAAAATGTTTTGCGGAGTTATCTTGATTATTAGAAAACGGAACTCATTTTATATTTTCATAAATAACAACATCAGAAGCTAAAAATATTGACTTATGGACAAAAAAAGAAATATAAGAGATGGCTAAACGGAAATATTGAACCAACAACAACAACAACAACAAAAAATCAAAATCTGCAAACTAACAACAAAACATATTCAAGTAAGAAACAACTCTTGAAATCTATAAACTCTAGACTTACTTAAATATGCAATACAAGTGCTCCAATGTCAAAAGAAATAAAGTTTAAAGCAAATCCCATAAATATTTTTATTCCAAATTTATATTCAATTTCAGAATGGTTTGCATGGCCTGCAGCATGCCTAAGTTACCATTCTCTAAAACTTAAGATTTAGTGGCAGCTAACGGGACATGAGAGCATCTTGTCTGGTGGAAGATTTTTTTTTTTTAATATTTTCTGTTATATAACAGCAAATAAACACCCATGAAAATTATCCTATAAGGCGATGAACTCTTCTACCTTGAGGGATTGCTGGTTGTATAAAGGTGAGCAATTGATATCTAACATAACATAATGTCCTTTTTATAAACCGAAACACACAGATTTTTGATGAATATTTTTCACATTATTATATTTAATATAATGTTATAAATAAAGCGTAGATTATTTTCTTAATCCTCCCAAAATAAATAAAAAAGAATGTTGTAACAGATGTGTCGTCGTTTGTTTGTGCAGCTTCAATTGGATGTGGACAAATCGAGTCCTGAGTCCAATAACACATTTATTTTGAGCACACAAGTACTACAATTACATACAAATAATATACAATATATATCACACAGCATGTATATTTAAAAGCATTCAATTAGTGATTTAGTGGAAGGATTTCACTTCTAGATATCGGGATGAGATATTGTTATTTTTGCGCCAGTTGCGCCTTGCGTCCTCTTGCGCGGGAGGTACGATGCCAACTGCATTTTTCACCTGAACGCCGCAAGGGGCGCTCTTGAAGTGCGTAGGAGGAAACACAGTTACAGGTGGAACCACGGTTACATCGTTTTTTTACTTGCTAATAATAAAATGTGAAATTATTTCTTCAGGTGTCAAAATGTTTGTGTAAATGTATACAATTAGTACCACTTTAAAATAATTTTATTTTTCATTATTGATATCGCTAACTTTTAATCATTGCTCATATTTCTACTTCCTTATATTCAATTCAAATATATACTGATTGCTATTAAATCATTATTTATCTATATTAAACATGAAAGTAATAAACAAAAAATCATCTCGACATTTACTATTATAAAGTAATTATAAACATTTCTAAATGTAACAGAATGTTCAAAATCTCATTAAAATATTTTTTATATTTTTGTTGATTAGCAAATACATTTTAATTTAGTGTAAAAAAATAATCTTATTTAACACACAACCTATGTGGGAAAATCGAGTTACACTTAATTTAGAAAACTAATTGATTTTGAAAATAAAAATAAATTTATCGGTTTAATTGAAGTTAACTTGAAGAGGACAGTTCAGAATCTTTTTGATGATTAAAATTTCGAAAAAAAACTTCTTTTTTATACAAAAATAAATATGCGCATGAAGTTTCTATTTAATTAATAGGAAAGTAGTTTTACTTTTTCAAAACTTCGAGATAAATTTTATTCTTAATTATTCTTCATCATTATTATTATTATTTCGATAGTTGTCAGTTTTAGGAGCAAATAAGCCTTCTAAATATCGAAAAAAAAAAGTTTCCTTATTTATTGAAGAAGTTTTTATAGTTTAAATCAATAATTTATTCTTAAACAAATTAATCTGAAATGCCATAAATTTAAAAGACAGCTAAGCAAAAGAAAAAAAATATATATATTAATTAAAGCATGTGGAAGTTGAATTAAATAAAGGTATACATTTATTTTTAAAAAATTTTAATATTTAAAGTTAAGAAATCAATTTCCTCCTAGTATTTAAATAAATTTATAAATAAATGTTTACAAAAAATGTCAGTTATCTTATATTTGCATGTGCTGAATATCTGTGCTTTCGCATGACTAAGAGCTATGTGTATTGCGTTAGTGCTATAATTATATCACATATTTAATTTTATATTTCAATTAATTTTTACGAAATGCCAAACAAATATTAATTTCGAAATCCACAAAAATATATCAAATTCTCATCATAAATTTGCGATGTTTTACATAAGAATCTGTGTTAGCATTTTAAAAACATTAAGAATTAAAAACATTAAAATTAAATTAAGAAGTCTTAATTAAATTTTAAATAATTTAATATCTATCAGCAGTATTAATACTTCGGAATTTATAATGATTGTTGAAAATGTCATTAGGCCTATTTTATTTTAAAACAAACACGCACGCCTATGCAAGTGAATTAAAAAAAAAAAAGTGCATTTATTATTTTGATTTCTTTGAGAGTGCCAAGTTTCAAAAGAATAACTGAATTTTTGTCTTAAATATATCATGTGAAAAACATTTATTAATTTATGTATACTTTAAAAAAATATTAAAAAGGAGTAGTTTTTTATTTCAATTCCTTCTATTAGCTAACACTTTCCATATATACACTGAAGTGACAAAAGTCATGGGATAGCAATATGCGAATTTTCAGATGCAGTAGCATCGCGTAGAACAGGTCTAAATGCGCAGTGCTTTTTCGCAGAGCTTTCATTTCTGTTCAAGTTATTCATGTGAAGAGGGTTTTGACGTGATGACCGCACGACGGGAATTAACAGACTTTGAACGCGGAATGTTAGTTGGAGCTAGACGCATGGGTCATGCCATTTCAGAAATCGTTAGGGAATTCAACATTCCCAGATCCACTGTGTCAAGAGTGTGCCGAGAGTATGACATTTCAGGCATAACATCCTACCATGGACAGCGCAGTGGTCGACCGAGTGCACTTAACGACCGAGACCGGCGACGTCTGCAAAGAGTCGTAAATTCTAACAGACAAGCAACACTGCGTCAAATAACCACAGAAATCAATGTGGGACGTACAAGGGACTTGTCTGTTAGAACTGTGCGGAGAAATTTGGCTTTCTTGGGCTATTCCAGCAGAAGACCGACTCGAGTGCCTTTACTGACCGAACGACATCGCTTGCAGCGACTCTCGTGGGCACGTGAGCATATCGGTTGGTCCCTAGCTGAATGGAAAACCGTGGCCTGGTCCGATGAGTCACGATTTCAGTTGGTAAGAGCTGATGGTAGGGTTCGAGTGTGGCGCAGACCCCACGAAGCCATGGACCCAAACTGTCAGCAAGGCACTGTTCAAGCTGGTGGTGGCTCCGTAATGGTGTGGGCTGTTTCTTCATGGCATGGACTTGGTCCTCTGGTACGACTGGACCGAACATTGACTGGAAATGCTTATGTTCAGCTACTTGAGATCACTTGCAGCCATTCATGGACTTCATGTACCCAAACAACGATGGGATTTTTATGGATGATAATGCGCCATGTCACCGGGCCACAACTGTTCGCGATTGGTTTGAAGAACATTATGGACAATTCCAACGAATGATCTGGCCACCTAGATCGCCCGACATGAATCCCATCGAGCATTTATGGGACATCATCGAGAGGTCTGTTCGTGCCCAAAATCCTGCACCATCAACGCTTTTTCACAATTATGGACGTCTATCGAGACAGTATGGCTCAATATTCCTGCAGAAGACTTCCAACGACTTGTTGAGTCCATGCCACGTCGAGTTGCTGCACTTCGCCGGGCGAAAGGAAGGCCGACACATTATTAAGAGGTATCCCATGACTTTTGTCACTTCAGTGTATATATATATATCTTGTTCAAACTTTCAATCCTTCATAAAATACGTTTTATTCATCCATTCAAGTTCAAATACATTTGTTTTGAACTTGTAGTGGATGACACTGGATGTGAATGCAGTTTTTTCAAATATTCATTCATTCATTCATTAAATTTAATTAATTAATTAAATTTTTTTAGAAGTTGAATTATCTACCAATTAAATTTAATTATCTACCAATAGATGGCGCCTGATAAATTTAAAAATGAATGAAAATTATTTATAAAGGACCTTCTGCAATACAGTGAAAAAAAGTAGGAGTTTATTTAAAAACAAGTAATATAAAAAAAAAATTTAAATTCATTTTTTAACGCAAACACATGCACATTGAATAAAATATGCAAGGCAATAATTTGCATCATAAAAGTATTCTTCATCTATTTCCTAATGATTAGTATACCTAAATATAGTTTTATGTCTAACAAAATCCTTTAGATATACCTGTCATAAAAGAAACATTACGCTGTTGTAAGAATTCAGAACAGAAGGATTGCTGTTCATAAAATTCGACGGTAATTTTTATACCTGTTTCTTGTGTCTAGATTATAGCCTCATGGAAGCCCTTTGGTATGAAAATGTCTCGTAATACATAAGGAAAACAATAAAAGGTGACGTTTAAAATCTATAAAACAGTGCTTTGGGAAACAAGGAATTAAAAGCAGATTGGAAGATATTATAGTAATCCAATTTATGACAAGATAATTAGTCTATTCACTTTTTTTTTTATGCACAACGTTGAATAAATCTTAAATGAGTTTTTAGTTTTTATTTAACTTCAGAAATGATATTTTCTGAATAAAATACAATAAATCAAATTTTTAAAATGATTCCAACATCATTAGGAAAGTTTCTTTTGTAATATTCGTCAGAAAGCATATGAAAGAAAATTTTTTATGCAAATTGGTAAAATTAATTTCTGTAAAATGATGTGAGGTTTTATTTATTATACTTAGGTCGAAAATACTTCTTAAAAATATCTTTTTTAAAGGCAGAAGTATTTTTATAAGAGATGTTATCATGGTTGATAACATATATAGATGTTTTAATTCATTATCCATGAAATGGATTTTATCATGGATAATGAATTTAATTAAATTCATTATCCATGATAAATCCATTTTTTAAATATGACGACTTAAAATACTTAATGATTAAATTACTTAATGATTCTACATTTTCTAGATATTTCAACGATGGTTAAAAGGTTTATTTTATTTTTATCGAACATTTGTGTTCATTATCTAAAGCAATTTAATGAAATTAATCGTAATGCGGTTATTTACTTTAAATATAATTATTTTCTTAGATTATGTGAACTGAATGATGTTTGATAAAACTATTTATTTTTGGTTTTATAAGCGGTGTAAAATAATAATTATAGTTTCAGAAATAGCATCAACAATTGTCCATGTCATGTCGAAAATTTCGAAATACCTTTTCCAAATATATAATAAAATAATAGAAAAATAAAACCATAATAGTATTTCATTTAATCAAACAGTTTATAAAACATGTAAAGGATAATTAACTAATATAGCAAGATCTAATAATATTCTAGAAACATCAAAAAGTTAATAAAGCATTAAAAGTTCATGTTAATAAAATTATTGAATATTTTCGTTCAGATACTAATTATTATTTATTTTTTTTTTTAGCACCAATGTAATTTATGATATCATATACTGAAAGTTTTTTTTATTCAAAAATATTTTTATATATTAATGGTTTTTCTTTTTTTTTTTTTAAATATATTGTTAAAATCTTCAATTAAATGAAGTTTGCTTTTATAGAATATTTAAATATTAATCTTAATGCTAAAAATGTATTTCATGATAACATTCCAGTTTCTTTCAGTCATGAGATCATCCTTTTGAGACGATTACGGAAACATAAACAATATCTTATTCTCTTTAAATGAAAATTATTTTTTACCTATTGTTGATTCAGTTGAAAATTTCTATAAGCAAAGCTTTGGAATTTAGAACAATTAAATAAATTTTATCCGCCTGATGTTTTTCATCAATTTTGATTACTAATACGTACATGTCGAATACATTAGCAACTCTAGAAAATTTAGGAAATAAAGTTGCTCATTTGAATTTAAATACAAGCAGTTAAACTATGGGAGCACTGTTAAATTTCATTAAAATAATGTTTCGAATATAAAAGGGGAAATTATGTAATAAACCTATTGTTCCTCCAAAAATTCATTCATAATTTTTCTCAATTTCATATAAATTCTAAAGAAAAGAACTCAAAATAGTTCAGAAATTAATTTACTTAAACTGAAGTTCATAGCTAAACTGCTGCAAATTGTTTTCTAAAGAATCCCACAAAACCACTTCAAAAAGAGTTATTTTTTGAATTTCCTTTAAAGAGATTGGGTTACCGAAAACTTCCATTCTAAAACATTTCCATCTAAATCAAAGTAAATTTAAAACTCCAAAGCAAAAATTTCAACACTTGGCTTTCCCCGCAGTAACAGAATGCCAGATTTATTCCACGCAATAAACAAGCCACGAGAAAATCAGTGCCCTGAATTTTTAATTATTGCAACATAATGGAGAAACTAATTGGAAATTCTTTCCCTCCTGAAAGAAAACTCCTCAGGGAGTAAAGAATCCCCACAGAAAATAATTTACAGAACGCAGAGATCTTTGAAAAAAATCAGATCTTTGAATAGAATTTAATGCACCATTCGAGAAGAGACACCTCCGAAATATCCCAAAGTTTGGAATTAGAAATAATTGCGGGGAAAGAGCCAAAAGAATGTTTAGAATAAAATAGAAGTTTCTTTGAATTGGAAACACTTTCAGTTTTCCAAATCTTCTATTTAGTTGCCGTCATCTGCACGAATAAATGAAATACCATAACAAAATGAAGGATATATAAAAGAACAGAAAGCCATTTTCAATTACGAAGAATATCCATAACTCTATTAACTGTTCAAAATTCATGTCAAATTAAATCCTTTTATTAGATAAATGCAACTCATAGCGTAATCAATTAACGAAAAGGAATTGTAAAATAAGTGCTAAGGCTAAGAGAATTTTGATAACACTGTTTTGTTACGTAAATGAATAGTTAATTGGATAAAATATTTGAGAAATACTGAAATCTAATTTTAGTATTTCTCATTGAGAGAAATAAATCCATATTTAACAGCATTATATAAATCAACGTCTTTTATTAAATTATAAGTTCTAATGTTGCTCATAACCTTTTGAATGTGATTTAAAAGACGATAGAAGTTAAATCATATTGCATTTTTTGCTTTTAGTACTTAATTTAGCATATATTTACACTAATAAGAATGTGTTTCATTTTTTGTCTCTTTTCTTAATTTTGTATATTTAAAATATTTATTCTTCTTTCAGAATATACTAAATCCTCATATAACAATGAATTCGATATAGAATAAAATTTAACGTAATATTTCTGCTCTTTTCAGAAAGCTATTTTAACTAATTAAAAAATATCAAATTTATTGCATTTAGCCATAATATATAATTCAAAATGAACAATAATTATGAAGAAATTTTTAACTAAGTATTTAATTAATACATTGCATAAAATTAATATTTTTATAAAAAAATCATTTCTTCTATTAAATAATTTTAAAATAAATATTGCACTATACGTTTTTCTCGACGCAATAAACAATATTACAAAATAACTAATTTTTTTCATAGAACTGAAAAGTATCAGATGTTTTTGAAGAAGGAAACTTAATTTTTAAAAACAAGCAAATTTACTTTGTACAATAAAATAAGCATAATTTTATATCTCAATAATGTACATCATAATAATGTATGGCAAAACTGTTAATGAAATATTTACAGCAATAGTTATTGAGACATTTATTCATTTTACCTTTTTTTACTTGGAATAAAACAAAATGCTCATATAAAAGTCACACATTTATGATATTTTAAAATGGACATGAAGAATTTGATTAAAACATTAAAAATATTTTTGATATAAAAATTTTTCTTTCTTTCATTAAATATATTTAAAATATTCTAATATTTCTATATTTTTTATTTCTTCATATGCAATATCCTAATTCTGATATGCATACAAATGTTTAAATATTCCTTAACAGAAACTTCAAAAAAAAATATTTATTGTATATACAAATTGGTAAATCAAATTCTCGATCACAAACTTTGAAGTAGAAAACTCAAAAATAAGTATTAAAAAAGCATAAATATTGCAACACTGTAAGATGATTGTTTCTATGTTGAATAAAAATGCAACTAAACCTTCATTTTCTTCAAGCATGTATGAAACGAATTCAATCTGAATATGATAAGGACCCGATTAAACCACTGGACTGTCACCATAGAACCAACAACCTATCTTCATGATTTCACCTCCCTGTTAAATCTGGCAACGAATTCAGAGCCCAACTCATCGGCCGCCTAGCCTTTTGATCCTGGACATGGAGTGTATCCTAATCCTGAGATTATGCTCCCACGTTCCTCCACCTCCACCCACTCCTCCCCCTGCTTACCGGACGATCCTTTAATATCTCACCAAAATGTCCACCTGTGATTTATTGAGGATATATCATTAGGTCCGGCTGATTCCCCATCGCCAACTTCATATGAACTGTATATGTAAGCCGATTTGGCAGTTGTCGTTGGACGAATATTTACGGATGTTATTTCTGAAATAGAATATGCGTGGCAACATGTAGATCATGGTATTCAATCGGAGGAATAATGGAAATTAATGCGTGAGATTCTTCAGAATATTTTATGCCAAAAATAAAAAATGATATTTTTATTCATGATATTTTATTCATCCAAATAAAAAATTAAATGATATAAAATATATGAAAATAATAATTGAAATGTATGACATTCAATAATGACAGTAAGTTAGAAATGAAAAGTATTCGTACATTTTTTCGTACATACGGTTTCCGTACATACAGGGCCCTGATGGCCTATTGACTAACGGTCTGGCCTTCAGTACCACAGGCTTTAGCTACGAGTTTTAGGCTCTTTTTAGTTAGGCTTTAGTTACGCTTTAGGCGTGGGCATGGATGTTTATTAGTGGTTCAGAATCCACGTTAAACTGTAGGTCCCGGTCTAATTAGCCCAAATTTGCAAAAAATGACAAGCCAAACCTTAACATACAAGCATTTAATATTTTTCCCAAATGCAGCAAGTTCATCTATTAAATTTTGTTCATAAAGTTTAAGAAGACTTGATCTCCAATTGTGTACACAGTTGTAAAGTGAATAGGACATTGAACACTCTAACTTAACACTATTTTAAAACCGATGTTATAACTTTAAAAAGAGTATCATTGCTGACATACGATAAGTTCTGTTCTTAGCGTTTAAGAATTTTATGATAAACAATTATCAACATAATGAAGTTCAAATGTACAGTGGAGAAATATTTGAGACAATTTTAATTTGAAAAATAAAGCACTTTAACATACACACGTTATTGAAGACACCAATATACAAAAATATGTTAAATCTACATATTATTTTTGAATAAAGACACATTAAAAAGACAAAAACTTTAAAATCCTTGTAGTGTATTTTTTTTTTCAAAATGAAAATCTGTGTGTATACAGCAACTTTTCACTTTGACAAACTCCATACTGAATACAAATTTAATTAACATTTCATTTCATTTAAGCATGCACTCAGAACGAAAAATACCCAGAAAAAATTTAATGGCAGGCTTATAACCAAGTATGGCATCCATTCTTATGATTTCACCTGGCTAACAAATTCCTCAACGAAACATGGACAATTCATCAACTGCTTAACCTTTTGATCCTGGACATCAAGTGCATCCTAATCCTGAGATTACTTTCCCTCGCTCCTTTGCCTGACATCCCTCTCCCCCTTCTTCGTGGACAATCCTTTAATATCTCACCAAGACGTCCAGTGGAAATTTACCAAAAATATATCATTAGATGTGGTTGATTCTCTTAGTAGTTGGTGTGTTAGAGAATATTAATGGATTCTATGTTTGGAAACGTTTGTTTTGATGCAAATAATTACCATGAGGTTATAATATTATCGCAACATAATTATATCACAAGCTGATTGTTGCATGCATCTCAATTTTGCAATGATAATAAGTAGCATTTAACTATATAAAGTTTTCGATAATGCTGTTTTTTTTACAGTGCAGAGTAGTAACTTGACCAAACTTTAAACAAAATTGCAATAATATAAATATTATCTATTTTTCAGCTTCTTTATTTCTTATTAAATATGTATGAATTTTCATATTATGTTTTTTTTCAGTATTGAGTGATTACTTAACATTTTCTATAGTCTTCATGGAAATTAGCTACCACTCTACAGTTGTAAAGTTCAAAAATTTGCAATTAAATTGAATGGAAGTAGATTTTTATGTCCCGAGATAAACATTAAAATACATTCTAATTTCAACTATGAGAATGAGAATTAGAATTATGCAAAACATTTATAGTTCTAGAATTTCATTTACTACTGGTTGCCATGCGTAAACAATATTTAGTGATATCTTGAAGTGTATTCACAAGATAAAATTGACATTCCAAACCTGTAATTTGTTTTAATTTTCCCATACATAAATTGGAGAAAAAAATCTCTAGAAATATTACAAGTGAATTTTCAATAATATTTGGTTACAGGCAATATTATCAAAGAAATGAGTATAGTATATTATTAATTAAAACATAAATTTATTTAAGTAACAAATTCTCTTTGAATTAAAATTACTATTTGAGTTCTGTACTATCTTTTTATTTAAATTTAATGTCGATAGCTAATATAAAACTTTCATGGAAGTGAAATCTTCGAATTCCACATCATTTGGGATTCTTCCATTTAGTCCATTACTTTTAAGCGTGACCTTACGATATAGATCAATGAAAAGAAAAGCAATTTCTTCAAAGACAGTTTTTCTCACACAGTTTTATAGCTGGATTGCGTTTTCACCGACAATCTCATCTATCTGACATAACTTAAAGGCAATTCTAATCTTCAACAATTCAGTTGCATTGATATTTATCATAGGTCCTCTGAGAACTTTTTATTAGAATGAAATGAATGGAAATCATCAGTTTAACTTTGCAATAATATTTTTATTGATTTAGAAACTCTCTTGTTTTATTTACATGCCATTTGGGATTGTTCATATACATATGCATGATATTAGTCTGAACAATATCATACTTTATAAGACATGAATAATTTTTTGATGTGTTCGTATTTTGTAAATTAAATATTTAAAATAATTTTTATCGCAGTTGTAGTGCATAAAATTAAAAAAAATTTATTTTTATATTATATACATATATTAATTTCAAGTAATTTAAATTGAATTGGATTGCTTATTACTTAAATTTGATCACCGATACAAAATATATGCATTTCTTTTTGTAAAGATAAATCTATAAAAAAAAAGGGTTTCTAAATAACTTTTTATTCGAATTAATAATAAATATATTGGAACACTATTATGGTGATTATCTCTGTCTTATTTTAGGGATTCATTGTTTCTTATCGTACGCATGGAAAGAAAAGTACATCTTTGAACGAATACTTGTATATTAATTATGATTAAAAACTCTAGAAATATACATTTATTAAAACATATTTAGAAATATCCTTCATTTGGTACATGAGGTTTTCTCTCTGAACGACATCATATGTTATAAATTCTTTCTCTATAAATAGTCTGGATGCATAATGGCAAAGGGTGCCTTGAATGTCTTGAAGAGTCCCATGTATCTAGCCAAACGTTTTGTAACATTTGTAATATATAGTCAATGAATTTTGATTCCAAGATAGAAATGATCTATCATTTGGTTAGTTATGTTCTAAATAGAATAATTACGCATTAACTATATTATATTTTCATAAACGATATATAGGGAATTTTTCATATAATTACGTAATATTTAAATTATTTTTAGTTTTAAAATAGACAAACCATAAAGCATCAAGTTATAAAAAGCTATCCTAAAACTATAGATATCTTTATTCCGTCTGTATTACCAGTTCGGAATCCACTTTAAATTGTAAGTTCCTGTCTAATATGACTGTACAGCGTTGGGCATAGAGCTGACAACCCTACTCTGTAAAAAGAAAATATTTCCTGTCTCGAAATCTGCCAGTAAGCAGATGGCCTTAGCCCAAAATGGGGCTGTTGCGCCAAGGAAGATTGGTTTGGTTTGTCGCTCTACGGTCATCTCGTGCACACTTTAGGATAAACAGACTGGGACCTACAGTTTAAGGTGGATTCTGAACCATCAACAAACATCCAGGCCAACAGGATTCGATCCTAAAGTCTTCCGTACCAAACGCCATGGAAGAAAAATTACTCAACAACTATATTGTATTTTCATAAACCGGTATAAAAGAAACTTTTCATATTATTACATAATATTTAAATCATTTGTCTTAAAAATAGAAGAGACATAAATCATCAACTTATAAAATCAAGGCTAGAACTATAGATGTAATAAATGTTTTTATTCTATCATTTGCTAATACTGTTAGAAGATATCGATAATTACAAGAAATAAATTTGATAAAAGCACAAATTCATTTGAAGGAAATGAAGGTAGTAATTCAATAAGCAAATCTGCATTTTTTATAAAAAAAATAATAAAATAACAGTTGATTTAACTTCAAAATCAATTCAAATAGACATCGATTTAATTTAAAGTCACATTTTAAAGAACATGCAGATCCAACTAACCATACGAAGTAATTCATTATTATTAATGATGAAATCAGTAAAGGAATCAAATTGAATTTTTCCAAGCGTTGAAGAGACAAACTGAAATGAAATTCTGACTAATTATTACCTACTAACTTCATTTATGATGAAAATTCTCTTCAAATAACAATTGAATTGAAACCATCGTTAGTGAGATTTGTATTAATACCATCGGTAGAATGAAATGTTAATCAAATGGCATAAACATTTTCCCGATAAAGCACCTGCAATTCAACTCTCGAAATTGTTTGATCATTTATGCTGTCTCAACTGCATCACTCCGCGCACGAAACGAATGCGTTTGATAGATAAACAGAATGTTTGATCTCCGAAATTATATTCCGTAAATGGGTAACCTGATTTCACTTAAGATTTAATTCCAAAGATAAACTTGCTGAACACTTGCGTCAGCATTCATGTTTATCAAACACGAATTGTAAAATAGATAATAATTATTATTCTCTTCAATTACAATGCTTATTTGATAAAAAGCTAGGTTTATTTACGATTTATTATGTTTAACCTCTTATTTTGGAATTGAAATAAAAGATCTCTCGGAAAATTTGTTAATTAGAACTAGTTTAAATTTTTTTCTATAAAGTGCAACTTCTGAAGGTAAAAAAGCAATTAAATAGAACACAATTCTCCATTTAAATAAATAAATAAATAATAAGAAAAAATTTTTTAATTCGATAAATCTTTTGATTTTATGCAAAACATTTAAAACTATGCTTTCGTGTTAACCAAGTTTTTAAAAAATTAATTCATGCTAGTATCTTAAAATATAGAAAGTAATCTGATTTAATAAAAAAGAAATTTGTTCAGATGAATTGATGAAATTTGTATTATTTCATATACTGATCAAAACATTCTTGTGTGTGTGTGTGTGTGTGTGTGTGTGTGTGTGTGTGTGTGTGTGTGTATATATATATATATATATATATATATATATACAAACTAAAATTTTTGATAGAAAAAACTTCATGTTGGCCATTTGGCAAAATTAATTATTTGCTAAGCTCTATTCAAGATACCTAATATCATCGTTAAAATTTTAAGAAATGGTTCATTTTATACTACTTAAAATGAAAGTTGTAGAAGGAAATATTTTTATTGATAAAAGATATCTTAGAAAATTGTGAAAAGTACAAAAAAATCTGAAATTTTACAAACAAAATAGATTTATTTTATAACTATTTCTAATAAAAGCAGTCAAATTTCACGAATTCGAAGATGAATATACTTCGAAAAGTTATAAAAAGTAAAAAAGCAGCACGTACACACACGTTGATTGGAATGTTTTGATATATTGCATACAAAAGAATCTAAAATTCTAAAAACGATACATTTTAATAAAAACGAACAAAAGAAAGAACTGCCGAAATACCATTCTTTGTTGTTACCTTTACAGAAAGTCAATCTTTCATTAAAAGCAGAGAAGTTCTGAAACGACAGAACACGAATCAAAAACAAAGTAACTCCTGTTCGTCGAACTCGATGCAGACAACAGGCCCGGGGAATGTTCCCCGTCATTATCTGACGTACAAAAAGAAGACAATTATTCCGAATATCTCGAAATATAGAAAACGTATCTAGATTCGTCGCAGAAAATCAATTACCATATCTGCAGATACATTGGATACACATTTATGTCGTTCTCATGCATAAATTTAAATGTAAAATGCAGAAAAGCATTTTTTACAGCGACTGTTAAACGTGAAATATCTTTAAAATATTTGAAGGAGTTCTTCTTTTTTGTATTTTTGTCCTGAGTTCAAAGCGACAAATCTGTACACCTGTATTTGCGTGGGAAAAAAAAGAACAAAGGAATTTTCCAGAAAAACATGCTTTGATCTGTGTGACAAAAAAAAAAATTTCATTGTAAAACTCGATTGGTAGTTTATTCAACTATGTAAATATGAAAACCAGTGTTATGACAAAATAAAAAAAGAGAACTTGTTTTGGTTTTGGGAATTCATTCAGTTCTTTCATTTTTTTGAAATAAATAGAATTTTTCAATTGCAAAATGGGATAAAATGTTTATTATCGTAGGTGTTTCTGACATATAGGTGTTTTTTCGTAGATGTTTCTATTTATTGAAGAAAAATAAGAATAAGTAAACATTAAAAATCAAAAGCCTCATTGATTGAGTTGTAAAGAATAATAGTTACTGCTCAATTATAATCTTTACCATCAAAATATAATGTTTAACTATTCACAACTATTCAAAAATTGTTAACAATAACATGAGGTAGAAAATAATTAGAAATGTACGGTTGTTTGTGCAGCTGGATCTGGGTGTGGTTGTGTTGAGATTTAAGAACTCACAGCTTTATTTACACGCGCGCACCAACACCACATACAAGTACAATTAAAGATAAACAATATTTAAGACAGATAATTAAGATACTGAGGTACATTGGATGCGTGAAATATATTACCTCTCCGGGTGAGAGTCTGTAGGCCACCTTATAAGCAGGTTGCGTCAAATATATTTCCTGTCGGTATGAGATTACAAAGTAAATGCTTCTCAGCAGAAGCGAGTGATTGCACTGTACTTCCTCTCGGGTGAGAGTCTCGAGGCCTACTGACCATTTCTCCTGAACGTCACAGGGGGCGCTCCTGCAGTGCGTAGGAGGAAGCCCGTACAGAAATAAATTGTTAAGCTTTTAACACAAATAGCTATAAAGCTGATTCTGTTTAAAAGTTCCTTAAACTCTAAAAATCTGAATGCAATTATAGAGCTTATAAAATAAATAAAATTAGTTGTAAATATATAATAGGTTTTGCAGCGTATGTTTTATGTATACCACCGAATAATTTTTTTCCTAATAGCATAAATAAAAATTCATTAGTACTTTAGTATAGACCTAAGTAGGTTTATTTTGTAATAAAGGCTGTAATTAATATTTCACATTGCAATTCCTGTAGTAATTTGTTTTATGTTAATTCATTAATTTATAAATTAAAATAAATTCATATAAGTAGTAAAAATCCAAAATTACTTTCAAAATGTATTTTTATTAAGTTAGCTTTTCGTTATTCATGTTTTAAAATTTTAACTACTTTTAATAGTCGAGTTGGAATCTAATTACCGGTATTTATGGTGCTGACATATATTAAATTTGTTTATATTCCACATTAGTAAAACTATATTTAAGAATTCTGGTGAGAGAGAAAAATTTGTGACATTTTTGATGACTAATCTACGAGGAAATTAAGTGTTCCAACGCACAACTGAAGACGATATGAAATTCAAATAACTAATAAAACTTGAAGTAACTATTTTAATCCTGCTTTATCCTACTCACTACAAGAACATCTATGGCGTTCAGAGAGAAATGATCAGTAGGTCTCGAGACTCTCATCCTAGAGGAAGTACAACGCAACCGGCGCTACAGTTGAGAAACGTTTGGTACAGCACAATCACGCGCTTCTGTTGAGAAACGTTTAGTTTTTACTCTCATCAAAAGGAAATATATTTAACGCAACCTGCGTACAAGTTAACATACAAGAGAGGAAGTATATTACACACGCATCCCGCGTGTACCCGAGTATCTTTATTTTCGTATTAGAAGGGGAATCCATCCATTAATCTAGAATTATCTGTCTATAAATTTTTTTAATATTATATACCTTTTATTGCACGTGTGTGATAATTGTGCGTGTAAATAGATCTGGGAATTCTCCAACCATTTTTTTTCAAATATCAACCCAACCACACCCTGTAACAATCCAGACTACAATCTGGTATCCATCTGTGGCCGCCTGTACTTTCACACTACACTTAATAACTAGATCTGCAAAATATATTTCCACTATAGGACTTTTCTATATATACTCTGCATTTCCATTATAAAGGAAGCTTTCTGGAAAATGCAAACACATACACACACAAAAAGGAGATGGAAAATTCGTAGAGCAAAAAAGCTTTTAATTGATAAACTTATTGCTTTTTTTTCAAATGGATTACAAAAATTTGTATTTATTTTAATTTCAGCTATTTTTACTTTAAAATAAAATTTATCAGAAATAATTTACTTTCAAATATAAGGGGCTCTAATAATTTTTTGATTCCTTTTACTAATCTGATTAAATCGAAATGCACAAAACTTATTGTTGCTACATAAACATTTTTTTCTTTTACTATTAAAATTGATGCTATAATTATAAAAATTTATGCCCTTTTATTAATAGTTCTATGACATACATGAAACATCAAAAATAAAATCTGTTTTAGAATAAATACACTACGTATGGAATCACCTTGCATATTCAAATTTTGAATTAACTATATTAAAAACACATTTTATCAAAGCAATACAAAGATATTCCACTTGAAGTCAGATCCCTCTATCATTAAAATCTTGAATGATGCTTCACAATATCACTGAATGATTAAGACTGTTAATAGGAAGCTTATGGGTGTCTGACAATGCTGTGCGTCGCGAAATAATCTAACTTATTGTAAAGATTCGAAATGCCCTTACTATTCTAGCACCTGCTTCCAGTGCTTCAGAAGACGACGCAATGCAATTTGAATGAATGCAAATTCCTACTTGAAATCTTAATGCTAACCCAACACCGGACCCAATCATTTCCATCAGATACTTATCAGTTCCATTGACTTCAAATGTAACATGCGAACTAGTTCAGTAATTTGATACGAACTTCAGGGTTAAGTTTATGATTTAAGTTAGGAACAAGTTGAAAGGGATTGAGAGAATAAGGGACGAATTTAGTTTGAGAATAAAATAAAAAAAAACAGAATAGTTTATAGAATACCTGATGGAATTCATTAATGAAGTTCTGAAACATCAAACAGAATGAGCGATAGTTAAACGAGACAATTTCGTCATGTTGATGATTTTAGAATTTCAAAAAGTTTTAATGAACAAGTTGGAACATATAGTCCAATTATTTTTCAATTCCTACCATTAGCGCACACTCTCCTTATATATATCTTGTTCAAATTTTCAATCATTAGTAAAATTTTTTATTCATCCACAAGCTCAAATATATTTTTAACTTGTAGTGGATGACACTGGATGCTAATACAGTTTTTTCAAATATTAATTCATTCATTAAATTTAGTTTTTTTTAGATTTAAGTTGCATGTATCTAATAATAGATGGCCAGATGTAAAAAAAAAAGGAAAATTTCAACTATATTTGTAAAGGAGTTTTCCGCAATATAGTGAAAAAAAAATAGGAATTGCCTAGAATTTTTTTTTTTTTTTTTTTTATATTTTAATTTAATTTTATTTTATAAAATTATGTTCAAAATATTTGATAATAAGTACTTAACTATAGTATTAAAAATTTCATCTATTAATATTATATGAAAGGATTTTTCATTTCATTATTAAAATTATGTATAAATAGTCTAATTATTTTGCATTTGAGGCGAATGAATTAATTATACAGTTGGCATTATATATTGTAGGCACTAATGTATCTTCTAGATGGAAAACAGAAAAAAAAAAATGCTAATTTGTTTCCAGCTAGTATCAATGCTAATTTAAATATACTGATTATTATGTTATAAAGCACCATCCGATTTATTTGGTTCATATTGAACAGAATTATATTATCATGAAGTGGTTATTGTAAAATACCAAGAAACGTTTAAAGCGAATAATTCAATGAAATTCTAGTTTAATAGTCAGAGGTTTAATAAAAATCAATTGATAATAATAAAATGGATGTCTATTCAGTTAGAATAATATAATTATTTTATAAAAAACATATCTTTAATAGTATCCATTAGTACTATTATCGATTTTTCTAAAGGATGAAAGCATCATTTAATATCAACTGAATTTACTTATCTTTATGGAACAAACCAGAAAATTTAATTTAATTATTTAACTTTTAAATATATTGAAACTGGTTTTAGATAATGCTTTGGTTTTAGATGTATAGATAGACAATTTAGTATTTTTATAGAAATCGTTCTTAAAATATTTTCATCGACATTCCCTTGTTATTATTTTTTAAAAATACGTACACTTTGTGGTAATATTTTAAAATGCTTACAGAAAATACCAAAAAGCATTATGAACATAATAATCTATTTAAAAATAATATTTTTATTTTCTTACATGATTTTATTTTTTTTTAAATAAGTTATTATGTTTAACTTATATTAGTAAATCGGATTTTGTTAAATAAAAAGTATGAATATGGACACGAATCATAAAATTTTATGTCAATTAAATCAAGTGCTTCGATACTAAATAATTTAAGACTGAATATTATTTATATCACTTTAATCTACACTTATATAGATAAATATGAGAGAGATTTTATTCCATACGTCTTGGAACGCCTGGATGGAAATACGAATGAATCCTTCGAATCAGCCTTTTGGTAAAAGATTGAGAATCTTTCCCCGATTCATCCCTCCAGCATTTATTTATGAAAGGGAAGCCACACAAAGAATATAAAGAGCCTTTCACCAGAAGATGTCACCCAAGGCTGTTTCTCAGCTTTTAATCCTTCATCTGATAAGTTCACCGAGTTTGAGGTCGATGAATAATTTTTATTTATTTGTTCTTGATTGAAAGAATGCAACATACCAAGTACCTCCGAAACTCATAACTATGTGCGCCTCGGGAAATATTCTGTAAATTGACATAGTAATTTTAAGTACCTTGTTTTACGAAGAGTTTAGAGTTATTTATGTTCTGCTCTTGTTTCTAAATTAGGAAACATCCTTAGAAACAAGAGCAGAAATAACTTTTGCAGAAGTGTATTGTGAAATAGAATATATGATACAGAGCATGAAAAATATTTATATATTTATAGAAATAAATGTCTCAAGAAAGTATATTTCTGTGTATAAAAGGTTTAAAGAGGTGGATACAATTCAGCTAGTATCATGTACTTCATTTTGTGATTTAAAAAAAAAAAAAAAACGATCTCCCATCGACTGTTGGATTGCCTGACACTAATCAAGTTTCTCTCTTCCATGGCATAGTATTTACGCCAGAGACTGGACTTAGGATCCAGGACTCTGGCCATCTGGTTACCAGGAGTCTTTACTTTCTTTTGCCATGCAATATTAATTCTAGAGTACTTCAAAAAAGCCTTACTTTCTACAGCATGTAGAATTTACTCCAGACTACTACCAGATATCTTTCCAAATGTATTTACATTCTACGACACGTATAATTTATTTCAGAGTACTACCAGAAGTCTTTACTTTCTACAGCATGTAGTATTTACTCCAGAGTAATACCAGAAGCTTTTAATTTTTTATGACTCATAATATTTATTCCAGTGTACTACCAGAAGCCTTTACTTTCTACAGCATGTAGTATTTACTCCAGAGTACCACCAGAACCTTTATTTCATCCATAACATTGAAAAGAACAAATGCTGACACAAAAAGAAATAGTAACCACCATTCTATAGCTGTCAATACTTTAGTAAGTTCATACGCTTTTATACTGGAAACATACATAATTTACAAAATAAGAATTATAATAAATTTAAGGCTACCACAAGTCAATAATTATGAATCATTCTGAGTTATATAATCTTCAACTCATTACCGTGTTTGTAGGAAATAATTTATTAGCAAAAAAAAAAAAAAAAAAAATCAAGTAGACTTTAATATAGTATAAGATTTCAACTACATATATATATATATATATTAAATTTGTAAATAAAATTGTACTTTAAAAAGTTTAACCTGCAAAGTATTCATTTAGAGGAAAATGAGTTTTTTGGATGTTTAACAGTAGAATAATGGATTACAATATTTTGTCAATATACCTATATTTGCATGTAGTATTTTTTGTATGCTTAGTTAACTGTTTATATAACAAACCAAATAATGCTGTTTACCTAGCCAATTTAAAAGCTCATTTGTCTATGACAAAATAATAGTTAAATACTGAAAATGTTATTTTTATGAAATAATCATATTAAGGGTTTTTTTCATACATTATCAAATCAAAACTTTGATTTTTATTTTTAATTTGTTACATGACAGTATTAAGTTTTTGTTTGAATTTTTTTTAATGTTGAAAACATTTTGTTTTTTCAAATATTATCAAATTGTATTTTTAAAACAATTATTCAAAATATAAAATTCACAACAAATCTAAGCCTTTTTATTCATACAATAATCATAATTAGACCTAAAAAATAATTAATAAGGTATTAGTTTTAAAAAAATGAAGCTATATTTTAAATTTAATCATCAAAAAGTTAATAATGCTAAAAACGTTCTTTTTTTTTTTATACATAATTGAATTATATGGTTGTGTAACACAAATGAAATATAAGAAGAATTATGTATGGATACAAAAAATAACATAATAGTTTTATTTAAATTTATTATCTTTCACTCTTTAAAATGATCAATTGTCTTTAATTTTAAATGCAACAAAATGTTTCAGTGCTTGTGTTTGAATACATTTTCGAAATATAAACAATTTCGTACAATGAGAAATGAAAAATTAATTTAAAAATGAAGCTATATGTTATGAAAAAGTAAAATTAAATAGAATTCATAAAAAAATTTTAAATTTATTTTTAAAAAAAAACTGAAGAAAAAGTGCTTTTTAGCTGCCTACAAATTTTTATTTTGGCGAACAAAAAGTAAAGTAAATCTAGGGAGGCTAGTTTTGAAAGATTATTTTTGTGCATACTAGTATCAAAACTAAAAAAATTCTTATAAAGTCTATACTATTTTTTGTATATCTTCAGAAGTAAAAGGAAACTACTTTTCACCGGATTTGGAAGATTAATTCCAGTGCCAAATGCAGGCCCGGAACGAAAACTTCTTCAAGATCTTTCTCTCTTCGAATGGCTGTTTATTTGATTCAGCAATTCAAGCAAATGTGATTTTTTAAAAGTGAATAAATGTTAGTGAAAGAGTTTCACGGACTAAGCAATTTTTTTTTTCCCATGTTATAGAGTGAAAACATATTTTATTTATTTAAATTATTTTGCTGACATAGAAAAAAAAATATTGAGCATAATGTATTAAAATGCATTCTTCCGTCATATTTGCATACGAGAAAATTTATTTTGTGTACCCTTTTTTTAACCGAAATATGTATGATTTTGCTATTTATACCACAGAAATATTTTATACGAGAAATGTTTATAATAATAAATATTTTAAAAGACACAACAGAAAGGATATTATTTTTCAATATATCTATATTAAGTGCTAATAAAAATGAATATTTTTATCATTCGCATAATGATTATTTTTTCAATTCCTACTAATAGTTTAACACTCTGCCTATATATATCTTGTTCAAATTTTCAATCGTTAACAAAATCCTTTTTATTCATCCACTCAAGTTCAAATACATCTTTTTTTAAACTCGTAGAGGTGGATACTTGATGTTAATACAGTTTTTAAAATATTAATTCATTCATTAAATTTAATTAAGATAAATTTAATTAACACTATATATAGAAAGGAAAATGGAAAATAGCAAGGAATTCTATTTTGTCACTTAATATTGTGATTCTGACATATGTACATACATATTTATATTAATTATAATTATTTAATAAAAAGTAACTAAAATGAAATTTTTCTTTTTTTCACCCTAAGTAGGAATTGACTTTATTTTTTTTTTTTTATATTACTTGTTATTTAGTTTAGATACAATAGATTTGGAACACGTAATTTATCTGGATAATTACGAAAATAATTTTACCTTAAGAAATATATGATACCTTTAGAATATGAATCAACTAAACTTAATTGCCTGTATAATAAATAATTCAAAATTACTATTCCAAATTAGTAGAAATAATAGCAAAACATATAGAAACTGTGACAGGCATTTTTTAAAGTTACAATTTCTTTACTCTAAAAAATAATGATTTTTTTTTAAAAATTATTACAAAATGGAAAAAAATTCTCAAAATGCAAATTAAAGATACAGAAATCCAAAACTAACTTAATTAGCATTTTTAATAAGTGATCATATTATCAAACCAAATATAGAAAAAATATAATAGAAATGAATTGTAAATTTTTGAGGAATTTTTAGAACTATTATATAAACTTAGAATAGTTTTTGATTTACACCTTCTAACTTCAACGACTGTAATGAACTTAATGTTTTATAATGTATGTTTTATTCAAATTACATTTTGATTTTTATAAAATATTAAAAATAATTTTCTTCATCATTGTAAAAAAAATATAAATATATAGATCAAAATAGATATAAAATATGTTTCAGAATAAAGATATACTTTAAGAAACATATTGCTAATATAAATAGACTAATTATTTACTTGTTAAAATAGCTTTTCGTATTTATATAAATCTCATAAATAAAAAGTCTTATGATATTTGGATGGAATTTTAAACTTGAAATAAAATATTTGACGTCAAATTTAAAGTAGACTTGAATATTTTTTAGCAATTTCTAGAACATCGCGAGAAAACTGGAAAAGTTAATTTAACTTATTCACATTTTGGTTGGAATAAACTTTTGAAAAGTGGGTTAATTGAATTAGAAAATAAAAATTTTCTTAATCCAATTTCCGGAAATAAGGCTGGATTTCTTATCACTAAAATTTATTTTTTAATATTCTAGTTGAAGAAAAAGTATCTAATTTTGTTCAACGAAAAGTATCATTAAATTATCTTTTTTAATTAATTTTTTTTTAAATTATCCCTACAGATTTCTGATGTCATTTACTTGTCAAATAAATTATTTAAACTTATTAAATGCATGTAGAAAAATAATTACTATGTATAACTTTGAAAATCTTTTTTTTCCCTCGGAAAGAAGATTTTCCATTAGCAAACATTTTTTTTTTTTACTGCTCACTGATTTTTATTTTCGAAATCTTCATCTAATTTACATAAGTGATTTTGCGAAGGATTCTTTGAAAGTTTTAATTAAATATTTGACTTATAAGCGTTTAGTGCGACACGTGTTTGAGATGATATCTCTCTGTTGATAATTAAGAAATAAATTAATGTCAAATAACTAGTCTAACTAGTGCATCAATGTCTAAATTTGAACATTAAAGCTCTTTTTTACCTGGCCTATTTGGATATAAAAAAAAAGCATAAAATATTATAACAGAGTTATAAACAAACTTTTTGAAAACTTTCACGTATATATTTTTTTCGCTATTTGCAGAATTTAAAATTATTTAAAAATATATATGTTTTTAATAGTTGTAACAGAGTTATTTGACTAAGCCAAAATATAAGTAAAATAAAAAGTTCTTTATATTTGCTTTAAAATATATAATCTCTAAATCCTTCATTTAAGAAATAAAATTTTGTTTTTGATAGAATAATTTCGCGTTTCTTGTGAAATAAACTTATTAAAGAAGAAAACTTTTTAACACGTAAGTAATTTAATACTGACATTGTGTGTGTGTAAAATATATGTTCGTTAATATTTTTTTTTTACCCTAAAGCAGCTGGCAAATAGACCGGGATCTTTCGCCACAAGGGCTGCACGTTACACACTTTGCATTACCCAGAGGGCGCGTGTAACTTGATGGTAAGCCACGGACGCGGAGTAACAATGCCCCCGCAGCGCTCTACGATCCTATTAGGACCAAAGTGGATTCCGAACCACTACAACACCCATGGGCAAAGCCGGAATTTGAACCCGATACCTGTGGTACCGAACGCCAGAGCGCCAGCCATTCGGCCATGAGGCCCCTTGTACGTTAATATTAAAAAATACTTTTTTTAGTAGCATTTAATTACGAATGTTTTAAATGCAATTCAAAAATATAAGGCACAGAGTATCTCTCGAATTACTATTGCATTTGTCAGGAAGATTGAAAAGAATATTCCCTTACAGCATATGTTTATGAAGTCTTCTTTACAATTTCCAATCCATTACATAGAAAGAAGACAGTAGTATGCTACAATTTTATGTGGCTATATAAACATACAAGATAAACTAGAAATATGAGATATAAAATTCTTCATCGATTGTTTAAAGGAATTCAGAAAGGATAGAATTTTTGTATTTTTTGTCGACATGAAAATAAATAAAAAAAAAAAAAATCCATTTTAAGGATGCTCTCATATCCAAAAAATTTATTCTAAAATTTTAAAAAGATAATTTAATGTATACCTTTCAAAGTTTAAGTAAACAAATTTGGGGTTGAATGTATAAAGAGGTTTCAGATCATTTAAGAAAGGTTATTTAGACAATGAAAGTTTGTAAAGTATACACTCAAGAGCCAAAACATTATGACCACCTGTCAATAAATGACCTTTGGCGCTTAACACAGCTTCAACCCGCCTCGGCATGGATTAATACCACCACTTAATTCCAGTTAAATACCACTTCCACCTGTTCACGTGCCTTCCACGTCATCCAGGCGAGTTCATTGCAAAATGTAGGAGTGGTCCTAATGTTTTGGCTCTTGAGTGTATATGCAAACACTTAATGTTGAACCAAGCGAGGAACACCCTTAGTTTATTGTCTATCATTAATTCTTCCAATAATCCCATAAATTCAATGCTCCTGAGACGGAGGTTAATGCTAATTATATAAACGCCCACGAGCCTGAATATAATAATTTAGATTTAGGATCCCAAGTGACCGTCTATTTTCTAGAAAAATGGGTGCCTTAAAGGAATTTATAGATGAATTTCCAAGAAATAAAATGGTATTAGAAACTAGTTTTTTTATATATATTTTGGGAGAACGACCTATTTAAGTCCAAGGTTAACTAATTATAAATAAATCTAAGAAGCTTATAGAGTAATAATATACATGCACTTGTAATTTGAAGACATGTCACTATAATTTATTTTAGTACAACTGATTTACGTGAAATATAAGTTTTATATTTCTGAACATATCCGTGTTTGTTGTAAAAATTGTTGTGGTTAAAAGACAACGCGATGTCAAAGTATATTTCATATGGTCCTTCAAAATGTATCTCCAATGCGTGTATTTAAAAGTAATAATTTAACTGCACTCACTCACTTTAGAAAAATCTCCGTAGAACAATATAATAATATAGAAGGATTTATTCTCCTTTAAAAAAAAAAAAAAAGAAACGTAGCAGAAACCATAATCATTTTCCTTGTTAGCAAATTTCAATGGTATTTGTCATTTAGGCTCATATAATTTTTCGACAATCATATTTGGAACAGTATAATACATCTAAAATGTTTATATTTTTTTTAAACACTCAATATTTTCATTCTTTTTTACTGTTCTTGTACTTTTATTTCATTCATCATTTTTCTATTAACTTCTCAAATGGACAATGTTTCTTTTTCTCATAATATTCGTCGCTTAGATTTTTTTTATTTCTTTATTCCGAATGCATTTGTTTTCAAACACTCTTACAAATTGTTTCACTTAAAACCTGCAACTTTCATTAATTTAATCCAATATTATTCTCAAAGGAGATGTTTTTTTTTTTCAAACAAAAAGTATTCCAAACAACAATAAGTGATAATTTAATGAAGTGCCTGTTAATGCATAATTAGACATAGTTTTGATTGCTATGTGCATACAAATGTTTGGTGTAATTTCGAATAAACAAAAAGATTTTAATTTTCAAAGATAAAACAAAAAGAAATAAATTCCCTTTGCATTCAAAATTATATGTAACAAATGTTTAACCTGTAGTTTAGATTATTGCCACTTGAAAGACATTACATGTATGTGACACATCAATAATGAAATAAATTAATTAAATAAAAGTTTATTATTTGTATGTAAGAAAATAGTGAGCCAATTTCCTGCTTTAAATTTCTATTCATTAACAACACAATCAACTTAAAAAATGAATAAAAAAATTAATGATCTTCCAAATGGCGTAAAAATATACAGTACACTAGAATTATATAAATACCTTTAAAATAAAATGAGACCTCATTACATTAATATCAAAAGTAAATTATCACTACCATAATTCAAAAATAAAAAAATGACATGTTTGCAAACAGCATGAAAACGCCCTCCAAATAAAATAATTATTTCCCTGATTATACAATCAGGGATATATATATATATGCATATATAAATTTAGTTTTACTTTTATTTTTTAATATATCAAGAGTAAATTTAGAACATTAAAAAGTGTTACATTGATATTCTTTTCATGTAAAATTGAATTTAAGAAGGATTAAAACATTTGTTACAGTCATTCACATAATAAAAATACATTTATTATGACAATATTCATTAAATGTTACAATTTAGCCTTTATATTAATGGTAGTTTAAGAAAATTTCAAATCCATTTACTTAAATTTTGGAATAAATTCAAAAATATAAATTTCAATATATCATCTAACATTTAGTATCATTAAGTCAAAGTGATTTAATAAAAGCAGATTTAATTTGCCCATAAAGATAAGTATTTCATTAATTTTCACCTAATGTGCGTTCAGAACCATGTAAAAAACTTAGTACTTAAGAAAGACGATAAAAACTTAATACACGACTTTATCACTCTTTCTTGATAGAGAAATAACTTTTCGCTTGATATTTTTCTTCCGTTTGAGTATATTAACTGGCATACTTTTTTAATCTCCATAAAACCCATTCAACGTCTTACCAAATGTTTAATATCGCACATATCGCCTCATTTAAAAGGAGTCTTCTAAACCTAGCTCGTTGAGATAACATTTTCATAAAATTTCTAAATGGATTTTCACCACTTAGTAAAAAGCTTTTTAAGGCACTCACCTCAAAAAAAATTGTTCCCTGATTTGATGTGTATGGTTCACTTATACTTTTAGTGAAAAATATGTTTGTGTATTTTACACAAAATGTTGTTTTTCCAGCTGATTGTAATTCTTTTATAAAAATTCGAGCAGTAAAAATTTCTCACATTTCAAAAATATTTTCGTTTCAAACCTTTTTGAAAGCGTATGTTTTTTTTTTTTTTATTTCTAATGCAGCTGACAATATAGACCGTGATCTTTTATGCCATAAGGACTGCACCGACGTTACTCACTTTGCACTACCCAGATGGTGCGTGTAACTTGAAGATAAGTCACAATGTCCCCGCAACACTCTACGATCCTATTAAGATCGGGATCTACGGTTTAAAATGGATTCCGAACCACTACAAACACCCACGGAACCGGCGGGATTCGAACCCGATACCTGTGGTGCCAGAATTTAATATAGAATTACAGAATTTTATAGTGCCAGAGCTCTAGCCACTCGGCTATCAGGCCCCTTTTAAAAACATATAAACTAATAACATTATTACATAAGGAAAATTTTTATGTCCTCAAAAGTTATTTCAAGTATGTTAAAAAAAAAAAAGGTTCTAATTATTAGCATTTAAAAGGATTATTGATTAATTAAGGTTGTAATTAAGAGCATTTGAAAGGATTATTCATTTATTCATTTAGATTCACAATGTGTTGTTGAAGCAATATTAGTTATATATATTCATTTCCCTTCAAGTAATAATTAATAATCGGATTACAAATTAGCGTCTTTGTTAATCCTTGCTTCAACTATGAAAGCTTTAAATATAAATAGTTAAATACAAATATATTTAATATTTTGCATTTAATATACTTAAAATAGAGTATATAAATTGTGCTTTTTATATAACTGAAAATAAAAATATTATTTTAGACAGTTTAAATAACATATGTTCTATCAAAAATGATGAACACTACTAAATTTTAAAAAAATATTTATTAAAAATATAAATTATTAATATATTTTAATGCCTTTAATAGAGATTCAAAACCTTTCTTCTGAATTTCTTATAAATTATTCTTTCACATTTTGTGACCAAAAATTAAGAATATATCTTATTTTATTGAAATTGCCTTGACCAACATTTATTTAATGACGAATTTTGCAATATAGTCTCTCAATTTCCAGACGAATTTCACCATTAGTGAATTTATTCATGTTAAAAGACATTTCTTTCAGCACAGATTTACACTTTCTTTAAAAAAGTGTATAAATTAAGGATATAAAAAATTCTCTGTGGAATAATGACTTGCAAGGATATCCATTAGATAGAAATGATTCTTAAATTGCGTGACTCATGTTTTTCGAATGATAAAGGATATTAAAGAGAAATACAGTATGTATTATTGATAAGTTTGAAATCTTAAAGATTTCAAATTCTGAGATTAAATATCAAATTACGTTTCGATATGAAATTTTATTTTTTTCAGTTTTTATATTTATATTGTGAGGAAAAATTAAGTAAAGACATTTTGATTAAAAACATAACTTTTTCAAATGAATTTTAAGAATTGGGACGACTTCTTTTGATAAACATTAATCAATTTTTAACTTTTTTATCTTTTATTTTTTAAATTTTATTATGTTTATTATTATCTCAGTTTTCCTGAGAATCCTTAGTGATGTTTTCTGCCAAATTCGGAACAGAGAAGCCTAAAAGAAAATTGCTTTCGGAAATTAGAAAAACAATTAAATGTACAATAAAAAGTTCCGTATAATGGAAAACAATTCGTAGAAGTAAGGAATTATTTTTTTATATGCACAATCTTGGATATTGTTATCTATTTATTTATTTATTGTTCTATTTATGAATCTATATATCTAGAATCTAATTATGAAGTTCTTTAGTAATTTGTCTATTTACACAGTTAATTTATAGTTCAAAACAGCAAATAACTGGAAACTTGAATATGCAACTTCTACAAATATATAATCTTTGCTTTCTTCAACTTTAGATAGACTGATTGCAAATGGCAGTAGTAGAAAAGTGTATAATTAAAATAAACATTGTTTTAAGCTCAACGCATGTATTTAAAAATTAAAGAATATTCTTTAAAATATAGTTGTGAAAATTTATTATTATACAGGAAAATAATTAAACTACTGCTACATTTTATGTTGACCTGAATGTAAATAACGATAGATATTATATATGGCAAATACAGAGAAGACAGAAAGCTAGTGAGATGATGTTAAATTTTCGGAAACTATGATTGTCAATGTTAAGTTTCATCTTTCCATATAGATAAGCCAGAAAGTAGTTTTTATCATGTAGAAGCACAGTTTAAAATTAATGGTATAACTAATGAAGTTATTAAGTTTAACTATAGATTAAATCTAGTCTCCCAGATTGAATCTAAATATATAGATACTATTTGGGAAATAATAACTGACAAGACTGAAAATAAATATTGATTGGCAAAAGAACGTTTATTAAAACTATTTAAAGAAGGTGAAAACAAAAGAATCAAACTCCTTTACATTAGAATTAAAATTGGCGACATGTAGCCAAGCTGTTTTATTACAAAAAAATGAAATCATTGGCAACCAATGATATTCCTGATATGGTATTAAAAACATTATGGATAGGAAAATTGCCGCACCATATTAAACATATATTGGTGGTTAGTGATGAAAACATTGATAAATTGACGATTATGGCTGATAAGATTTTTGACATGCATTCACAAAAGAAATTGTAAGAGGCTCATTCAACTAAAAAGTAAGATATCAAACTTTTCGCCAAATACCATTTCACAACTACTTGAGAAGATATCTTCGTTGGAACACCGTATTGAAGAGCTACCCACATCCACCACTAGTCAAATGAAAGAAGAAATGATCTGTTATTTCTTCCTGTAATAACAGGGAGAAATAACAGATCATTGTATAGAAGCATAAGTCCTGGGCTTTACAATCCGGATGGTAAACTTTGTTATTACCACTTTTACTTTCTGATCAAGATGTTTCCCAAAAAAAAGTGTAACACACCTTGCAACTAGAAAACCCAGGAAAACTTGCCTGAACAGCAGATTCCCCAAATATATTTATTCACGTAACGCATTGTGGCGCCATCTGGGGGCAGATCTGGTAGCTCAAGCACGTTAAAGTGAAAAACAGTTAATTTAGCTGCAACTCAACTTTTTCAAATCAGAATAAAATTTATTTGCATTCTTATCAAACCATAAAATTAATGTTTTTTTTGATTCGTTGCATTATAGAGTTGGGAATGACAATATTAAGATCTGAATTCGGTCAGTTGTGTATGTTTACTTTAAAATCTAACTCCTATTTTTAGAAAATGAAAATTTTCTTTTCATGTCTAAATTTCATGTTGTTAAATCAATTTGCTTAAGAAAGAAAAATTTTCAGGCACAAGTAATTTAATTCATTTATATGAAAGATATGTATTGGAAAATTAATAAATGACTTTTTACCTAAGCATATAATTGTAAAATATTTTAAATACAAGTCAAAAATATAAGACAAAAGAGTTTCTCTCGGAATACTATTAAATTCTTCAGGAAAACTGAAAAAATACTCCTTAAAGCATTTATTTATAATGTCTTCTATACATTAGAATCAGCAATCCACCTCATAGGAAGAAGTCAGCCTAATATTATGCCATGAAACAATATTACTATTAACTGCATAAAGATAAACAAAATTTTTACATAAATGATAAAATACTGGATATATAATAACTCTAAAACCCTCTTTTAATGGAATTCAGGAATGACAGAATATTTTTCAATTTTTGCCCACAAGAAAATGTACAGCAAATAATCCGTATTACGAAAACTTCAATGTCTAACAATTTATTCTGAAATTTTAAAAGATCGTATACATTTTGAAAAGTGTCCATAAAACAAATTTACGATGAAACGTATAAACAAATTCCCTATCATTTAAGGAAAGATATTTAGACAATGAAAGTTTTTAAAATATATATACAAACCCTTTATGTTCAACCAAGGAAGAAAAAAATTCTTAGTTCATTGTCTATTATTTGTTCTGCCAATAATGCCATAAATTCAATGCTCGTGGATCGGAACTTAATGCTAAATATATAAGCACCCATCCTGAATGTAATAATTTAGATTTAGGATTTCAAGTGACCCTCTATTTTCTAGAAAATGCGTGACTTGGAAGAATGAATAGCTGAATTTCCAAGGAAAAAAATGGTCATATAAAAAAATTATTCTATATTTTAGATAAAACGACATCCGACATTTAAAGTCCAAGGTTAAATTTAAGTTTAAATAAATCTGTGAAGATTATTCTGTAATAATATAGAGGCACATGCAAATTCGGCGACATGATTCCTCAATTTATTTTAGTGCAACTAAGTTACACGTAATATAAATTTCACGGTTTAAAAACATACAAAGTTTACACGTTTGTTGTAACTATTATTGCTGTTAAAAGAGAACGTTATAATAAAGTATTCTTTAATATGGGCTTTTTAAATCCACCTATAAAGCGTGTATTTAAAAGTAATAGTTTAACTGTAGTCACTTTAGAAAAATTCTTCATAAAACAGAATAATAGTTTAGATAGATTTATTCTACTTTAAAAGAAAAAAAAAAGGAAACATAGCATAAACCATAAGCCTTTTCAAATTATGGTAAGACGTCTTAAATTATAATATTTTTTTTATAGAGGGAATTTAAGGATAGTATTCAGGAAAACTAAACATGAAGGAATAAAATTGCAGTTATTTTTATTTTGTATTTTAACTTAGTAAAAACATAATTTAACATAGTAAAAAAACAGTTTTAAGATATAATGTAGTAAAATGTTTCGTATAATACATTGTATAGATGGATCAGAAGTATTCCAGTATGACAAGAAAACTGCATATATTTTTAAACTTTTCATATTTGTATTATTCTTTATACTCATATAGTTCTTGTGCTTTTATTTCATTCACCATTTTACTATTATTTTCTGTTATCGTATCTTGATTCTCTCGTTTTCTGTATCTTAGATTTTCAGTTCTTTATTTAAAATGCATCTATTGTTTTCCAACAGTATTACAAACTGTTTAGTTTACAGTTTGCAAATATTCATTAATTTTATTCAATATTATTCACAAGAAAACAGTAGTTTAAAAAAACTCAAAACAACAACTATCTAGTGATAATTTAATTTAATTAAATTGAAAAATTTTATGATTATTAAAGATTAATACAAAAAAAAGAGTTATAGATTTGGTTGTTATGTACAGAAACATTTTTGGTAATAATTTTAATTTTTCAATATATAGCAGAAGGAAGTACCGTTGCATTCAAAATTATACAATCAAATGCTTAATACGTTGTTTTGATGTAAAAGTTTTATCAAGTGATAACCATGTATGTGACGTGCCAATTCTGAAATAAAACTAGTTAACTAAAAAGTATATTATTTTAAAAAGCATTTCTAAATTTTTATTTAAATTGCGCCAACGTGAAAATAATCAATTTAAAAAATGGAGATAAAAAATTTGAAGAAAATTAAATATTAAGACAAATTTATATAACCGTGAGTCCTCTGAATAAAAGATTTTGCATGAAAAAGCTTTTCAAATAAGATAATAATGTCTCAGATTACACATTTATAGGGATACAAATGAGTAAATTTAGAACTTTAAAAATTTGAATTGATTCTATGTTTTACATTTAACTTTTTGCATTGCATGAAAGATTAAAAAATTCTAAAATAATTGACATTGAGCAAATAAATAATGAATTTTATTAAATAAATTTATTATAATAAAATTCATTAAGGTTTTAATTTACTTTAATATTAATGATATTTTTAAGGAAATTTCAAATTCATTCATTTATATTCTAGAATAATTTCAAATATCCTATATAAATTATTCCAAGAACTCTTCTTAAATTTTGAATATTTAATTCAAAATGATTTAATAAAATACGATTGATACACTAAAATCGATAAGTCATTAATTTTCACATCATTTACGTTTAGATAACATGTAAGAAACTTGTTACTTAAGAAAGACGACGAAAGCTTAACACACGACCCTATTACTCATTTTAAATAGGAAAATAACTTTTTCATCACATATTTATTTTCGTTTGAGAATATTAACTCCTAAACTTTTTTTTAATCTGAATAAAATCTATTTAATGCCTTCCTAAATGCTTAATATCACAAGCCTTTTCTCATTTGAAAACATGCTTTAATCCTAGCTCGTTGTGATAACCTTTTCATAAGATTTCTAAATGGGTTTTCACCAATTAGGAAAAGCTTTTTAAGGCAAATTTTCTTTTTAAAAAATAATTCACTGCTTTTATGTTCATGGTTCACTTAGTGAGAAATATGTTTAGGGATTTTCCACGAAGTTATTATTTTTAATTTTAACTTAAAACAGTAAAAAAAATTTCCCATTTCTGAAATATCTTCGTTGTCTATTTAAAAATAAATAAAGTAATAATATAATCACATAAAGAAATGTCTTAGCATTTTCATAAAAATAAAGGAAATACATTTTTATTGAACATAAAATGTATTATTCAGAAAGGTTTTTTCAGTAATTAAGAAAAAAAAAAAAAAATTAAATTATAATTTTAATTATGATTAATTAGATGGGTTATTGATTCAAACTTCTAAATCCACAATATATTCTCAAAAGCAATACTGGTTATACAATTTTGTGTAATAGTTAATAACCAGTAATAGCTTAACCAGACTTGAAAATGATATTTTGTGAATCCTTGCTTCAACTATGAAGGTATTTAAAATATCTGTATTTAACTATTTATATTATTGTACTTAACATATTGTATTTAAAATAAATAAAATATAGTAAATAATAAATTGTGTTTTTTGTGTAATTTAAATTCATAAAGTAATATTTCAGATGTTATGTTCTGTCAAAAATGATATACAATATTAAATTTAATAAAATTTATTTGACCTTAATAAAGATTTAAAAAACTTTTCTTGAGAATTTCTTATATATTATTTTCTTACATTTTATGACATAAAAACATTAAAGGAATATATTTTTTTTTTGAAATGTCCTTGATCGACCTTTATTAAATAACGAATTATGTATTATACTATAATGATGTAATTTCGAAACGTATTTCCTCATTAGCGAATTTATTCAAGTTAAAAGACATTTCTTTTCAGCACAGATTTATTCTACTTGAATAAATAAATGTGCCTAAATTAACGATATAAAAACTTCTTCTTGAAATAATGACTTACAAGAATATCCATTAGACAGAAATAATTCTTAAAATTGCTTAACTGACGTTTTCCAAATGATGTAATGATATTTAAATATGCATACAGTACGTAATATTGATACGTTTGAAAGCTTAAAGTTTTCAAATTCTTAAATTAAATATTAAATTACTCATTTCGATACGAAATGCAGAATAAAATCAAGTAATGTAAAAAAAAAATTAAAGTCAATTCCTACATTTTTTTAGCTATATTGCAGAAAAGTCCTTTTCAAATAAAGTTGAAATTTTCCTCTTACATCTGGCGCCATCTATTATTAGATACATGTAACTTAAATCTAAAAAAAGAACCTGAAATTAAATAACTAAATTTAATTAATGAATTAATATTTGAAAAAACTGTATTCACATCAAGTGACATTCACTAGAAGTTTTAAAAAAGGTATTTGAATTTGAGTGGATGAATAAAAAGTATTTTATGAACGATTGAAAATTTGAGCAAGATATATATAGGGGAGTGTGAACTAAAAGTAAAAATTGAAAAAAATAGAAATATTTTTTGCGATTTTATAGTTTTAATGAGATGACGGTAACAAATTAAACTTTAAAATTTTGTTTAAAATCATAATTTTTTTCAAATGTGTTTTGAGCATTAAGATGATTGCTTTTGATAAACAGTGACCAACGTTTAATTTTTGTCTAGTTTTTCTCAGTTTTCTTGGGAATCTTTTGTGACGTTTTCTGCCCAACTAGGGACAGGGAAGCCTAAAAAGAAAACTACATCCCGGAAATTAGAAAACCAACCAAATGCAGAAGAATCCCTTCAAAAGGAAATCAACAATGTGTAGAAACGAAGAATTTTGTTAAATACACAATACTGGAGTTGTTTACTGCATTTCTTCGTTAACTGTATATTTTTTATTTCAGTTTGCTTCCCTTTACATTAAATAGTCTAGATTTTGCATTTCGATGAAATAGTTCATTATTTAACAATTTAGAAAACTTTTATTATTATTACTTTTACTTTTATTTTATTAGTATTTTTTTCTTAAAATTGGTTTATTTATTTATTTCTAATTAGGTAGAATAGCATAAAATTGATTGTATGAATCAAGAATAAAATCGAAAAAAATATTAAAATCAAAAGCTGTCTGGTTGATCTTTATATGTAATGTTTAATTTAAGGTATACAATAATAAGAGAAAAATTAAAAAAACATTTACCGTTAACATTATGAAAACATCAAAATATTAAATAACGACAAAATTTTATGAAACTCTTTTGGTAGTGTAATTTATTTAAAATATATTTTATAAAGTATAAATAATATAAAAGTACATTGTAAAATATATTTGTGCATATAAGTAAAAAGTATATAAAAAGTATTGTATTTTATATTATTGAAGTTTAATTTTTTTTGTTGGTTTTCATTAGTTAAATTTAAGTCTAAAAATTTCATTTAAGCCTATAAAATAATATTGTCGATCTAATCTATAATCCTCTCATTAATTTATAATGAAAATGATATCCATTGAACAAAAATTTGAAAACCTGAACTTTTTAATGGTCTTCAAAAAGCATTTGTCATGATAGAAATCAGTTTTATTATTTTGCATTATTAAAAGCAAGAATTCCTTATTTCATCCATTAAACAACGAATGAATATGGAATAAGCACAAGTTTATTTTCTTTTGTGCAAATATGTTAATGGTCGATTTTCTATGAACATATAAATATTCATCAATTAAAAATATAAGATATTTAAAAACATTTTAATGCTAATTTACACTAAGTCAGCATCGATATTATATTATCGTTTATTATCGATTATTATCGATATTCAATAATTCTATTTACACAGGTAATTTATTCTTTGAAAGCAGCATATAACAGGAAACAAGAAGATTAGCTCGAAAACGAAAATTAAGATCAGTTTCACATTCTGAAATATATATTGAGCCCTTACTGAAGTAAAAGTATTTTAGTTAGAGTTTTTTTTTTTTTTTAATTTGTTTGCAATAAAACACGCACTTTTTAATTTAAAAAATTTTCTTTCCATATTTTAATGGAACTTATTTGAACTTTTTGCTCTCGCTATATGAATATTCTCTTCTATAGCTGTTGCAGTTACGGAAGTATAGCTATATATTTCGCTATATTAAACTTTTGAATAGGGCTATTTTATAAACATTCAGATTATACAGCCGAACAACATTTTTAATATTCGCAACGTTTTTAAAGATAAAAATATTTCAAAATGATAAAATAAAGCCAAAAAGCGTATAAAAAGAATTTATAATTTGATTTAGTTCAATAAAGTTTAAAAATGCATTTTTTAAATATTTTTAATGTATTAGTTACGAGTACCACTTCAAGTATTACGGTGCGAAACTAATACATTAAAAATAATTAAAAATGCATTTTAAAAGTTCATTGAGCTAAATCTAATTATAAATTAGGCTATGTGGCTATATGAGTTGAACATTTTTCAACTCATATAGCCACATGGCAATAATTACACTAATAAAAGGATTCTTTTTTTTTTTGTTATAAACACAAATTACACGTTTACTAGCTTTTGTAATAAAGTTATTTCAATATGTTTTTAGAAAATGTGGGCCTTAATCTTGGTAGTAATGATGGACATGTGTAATATCTCGTGTTGTTGATGCATATTTTTTTTTTTTTTTAGGTTTATTTTGTTGAATTTTGCTGCAATTTTTGTTTTGTATGCGTCCGGACATGAAAAGCTCTATGTTTATGAATAGTTTTGAAAATTACGTAACCGTTCAAAACGATCATAAGGATCTTTGTTGCTCTATTTTTGATTATCTGTCTATTATTGATTATTGGTCTACTTGTGATTATTGGTCTATTTACTTCTTTACTACTGTTCGAAAATTTTTAAACTACGATTAAAATTTTTATCAATTTTTAGAACTGCTTTTACCAGAAAAAAATACTTTAATCCGTTTGCAATCGTCCCTTTGCACTAACGTGCATATATGCGCTTTCGGAGATAATGACCAGTTAATTTCCACGCCTATATGAGCAAAAGGCGCAAAAGGTTAGAATTCACACAAATAAAAGTTTTCATAAATGAATTATAAATTTTATGTCACGTTAACTTTAAAAATCTTTTCTGAAACGAAACCTAAAATTCCATTTTATCCAGTGATACATTAAACGAAAGCATTTCCTTTGTCCCTAGTACGAGTTTCAACTCTAGCCGCAACCACGACCGACAACTCGTAGCAACATGTTGGAAAAAGGGTCCCTGAAAAGAGGAACCGGGTTTAATGCTCCGCAGCGGGAGAAAGGAAACTTTTTGATCCTGTCCTCGAAGTGTAACGTCTCGCTGACGTAATAACAGAGAACATATATATATAAAAAAGATCTCAGCTTCTCTTACTCACAGGGCTCGCCGCTTAAACAGCCATCACTCTTACTCTCTATCTTCCTCCACCTCCTTATGCATCTTATCAACGGCATCGCAACTCTGACATCCGAAAAGGAACATTTTCAGGGGATGTCGACAAAATGAAAACCAGAATAAATAATTTTTGCTTGTTGAAAAAGTTATATTTTCTTTCCCTCTTCAATTATTATTTCTATGCTTATTTGGATTAAGAACATGCCGTCTGTCGTGGCAATTTGTAAGCAGACAGTTTTGTTAAAGCAAGCATTATAGACAGCGACACAATTCATCTTTAATAACCAATTTCATTTCTTAAAATCAAATAGCGATCGGCTTCAATTGCATATGAGATGATTGGCAATAAGTCTTTAATCAAAGTTATAAACGAACATAATTATTTAAAAGCATATGCAAGTCTCATAAAATCCTAATTCTTTCATGCGTATAAATTAGATTACAAATGCTTAAAATATTTAGCCTTTCAAAAGATGAGATGTTCTGCTATGGAAACATCGAGAAAACATTTCATTATGGCAACCTTTTTTTTTTTTACTTTTACAGAACCATGACATCTTAAAATCCCCTCTCAACATTTTTACATTCAGTGGCCCAGAAATATAATATACAGGCCATGGACCAGATGCAAAATCCTCAATTTAATTAACATTATTGTAGAAAATGAACAATTCATCAACCCAAGAAACCATTACTCAAAAATCTAAAAAAACCCATCTAACCCTATTTTCACCCTAATCTTTATCATTAAGCAATGACATTTTGTTATTTTAAACTCAGTAGATGACAGTTGTCGTAATACTTTGTATACCATGCCATACTATATTTTCATATCATGTATATAACTAGTGTTTAATCTTTCTGTATTATTTACTTTTCGTTTGACCAATGCTTATATTAATTATATAGTACTATAGCATATCATTTTTCTGTATTAAAATTCATTATTTCATCATTCATTCATTCATTCATTACTTGTAATTATATATTTGAAAGGGTTTTCTCAATTTGAATTTTTATATAGTTTTTTCACCATAACGGTTTTTATCTGAAGGTGGACTACATAACCCTGGTAAAAAATGAAGTAAATAAAAACTAGGAGGAACAACATTCTAAATTAACTGTGAGTTTAACTCTTCTGTCTTCGTTATTTCTGTAGAATTGAGAGCTAACTAAATGATGCTAATATTAATGCACCAATGGATGATGGAATTTTTAGATATTCCGGAAACTCTTTCCTTTGAGGCAATTTTAAAGAGATTTTAAGATTTATTTAAAAAAAAAACGTTTTAGTCATTTGTTTTTAAGAATTATTTCAATTTTGCAGTTAACAATAAATAAACACTAAGCAAGCCCAAAATAATCATAATTCACTCTTATAATACCCACTTGTTTGAATTGAATACGTAGAGGCCTGAATCCCCCCCTTTAAGAAATGCATCTTAAGAAATGCATCTTAAGTGTGTTGTTTTTTTTGTGTGTGTGTGAAATCTCGATTGGGATTGCCTTCAATTTTTAAATATGGTATAGCAGGCCTCATATCATACACATTGGATAAAACTGTCTTTTAAAAACTTAAAACTATATCTTTTAAAAACTTATATAAAATCTATTTAAATCTAATATACATGTATACAGTTAAATATATTGTTATATATCGCAATTTATAAATCTGTTATATATTTGTCGTTACAGTGGGAAATAATTCGCTTTTAAATTAACGTTTAGGATTAGAAAATAAGAAAAATATGTTCACATATCTTAAAATATACCATTTACATCTTAATGTTTTGAAACAGATATACTTAATTTTTTCGTTTCATGGATTTTTTGCCAATCCCTTAGAATAGTATTATCAGTCAGTATGCAGCTTATATTATTTCATTACAAGAAATAAAAATTTTTCAATTTAACTATAATTTTTTATAGTCTTCTTTTCCTAGCTAGAATTTTAACGAAATCTACTTAGAATTTGAAAACTCTTTCATTATAAAACATTAATAAAAACCACCGTTAAATTTGGTAATAGAATATTATTTTTAAAGGAAAACTACTTTCAGTAAATACCCAATGTGATGAATATAAAAATAGTTTCTAACAGATTTTATTGATATTCGTATGAAAATTTAACGAATGTCTCCTTCAAAAGTTGGATCTTTTTGGGAGACATTTCAAATTTCTATTGGAAAACATTTATATAAATCTCTCCAAAAGCAAAAATCTTTCTTTGATTCATATAAATAACATACTTTAAACGTTTCTTTTTTTCTTTATTTTTTTTTTAAGAGCAATTTAAGTTTATTTTTAGTTTTGTTATGGACCTAACAACATTCTTTTGTATTTTTTTCTTTCTTATAGGGATTATTTGTCCAGAAAAATAATATGAATTTATCTTTCAAACTACGGCTCCAATTTATCAACTTGAAATAGAATGGAGTCTAGCAAAAAGATCCACGGGGATACTTGAAGAAATTTAATATCCGTTTTTTTAATTTTTTAAATTGAAGTGGAGGTTAGCAAAAGTGAATATACAACAGTTTCAAAGAGTTTTGAAAATAACAAAGATGTATTTATTTTACAATTTATGAGCTTTCAGATTGAAAAACAAAAAAAAATGAATTAAGTAAAGGAAAATCGTTTTTTTCAATTCATTTTTATTTCGTTACAATTCTTATTATAAAGTTGTATTTGAAAATATTTGTGACTTCAATCTATTCAAACTCGATCCTAAAGGTTTTTGTCGGAGCCAGTCAACCAAAAAAGGAAAATTTCAGGTTCGAATGTTGGCGGGGGGCAAGGATGTTTGTTAGTGGTTCGGAATCCGCGATTAGCCTAAAAGTGCACAAAATGATTGTAGAGTAACAAACCAATCCCTCTGAAATACATTAATAGAATAAAAAAAATTAATGAATCAAGGATGGTCATAATATTATTCTAATTTTAAAATATAAAAAGGACTTTAGTATTCATTCTATCTAAACATGTTATGAAAAATTTATTTGCTCTTTCTGCATAAAAAATAATAATGTGTCAGAATATTGCTATATTTTTGTCAATATTTTTATTGGAGACTAAATTTCAAACAAAAAGTATTTATTTACTATAACGTATTTTGTTGTTACGCAAATAAAGGTAATATTATCATTTTATAAAAAAAAAAAAAAAAAAATATACGAAATTTAATTAAAAAATGACCGATATTTTTAAAAAAAGAAAACTGGTTTTTTTTTCTTTTTTTTTTCATATATATATATATTAGTCCAAAAATTCAATGGTTAGTTATTACCATATTATTTTAGATTCCTATACAAATGAGAAAAAAAAAAAGCCACAGCAACTAAGCAAAATAACATCACAATAATATTATGGCATATTTTACGTAGAATTTTTAAGGATCTTAAAATTAAAACATTAATTTAGAGCTAACCCCTTTAAACGATACCTTGAAATCCGTCTCCTGACGTTCTTCAAAGCTTTTTTTTTTTTTTAACTTTAAGGCCCAGAATAGAGAGACGTTAAAAAGGTGCAAATAATTATCTTCTAATGTCGTCTGTAACTGATGCCGGAATATATCTCCCTCCCCGTCTATAATAAAGAAGCAAATCTTCTGCATTTAAGATTATCCCTAAATTTGTGATTTATGAGAAACTTGGGGATTTTTTTTTTTATCAACAGACTCCTTTTTTTTCCCCTTCAAAGTTAAGAGGAAAGCATATTGCCTTTGTGCTGGAAAAGCTGAGAGATCTAGGATTAAATTTGTTGCGATAACTTTTTCTTTTTTAATTTCCGGTATTTATAAAATAAGCTTTTTATAATCGGATTTTCCTGGGGGTGAAGGGGGGGGGGGATCGAACTTTTTCTCCTCGTGGGAGAAAATTAATTTAATTCTTTGTTATTTTGAAGATTTCAAACATGCTATCATGAATAATGGTAGATTTTTTTTTTAATATTCGCAAGATTTTTATCCTTCATGATTGTTTCTTCCTTTAAGAGTTCAGCTTACTTTTCTCTCTATTTCTTGGCCATCTAATTTTACCTTTAGCTGCTTATTTTATTAATTCCTATAAAATAAAGTTATTTTTAAATCTATTTCTAGAACTAATAATTTTTCTATGCCTTTTCAAACTTTAGATTGAATAAAAAAGTGTAATTATTCACATTAGAATGAATAAAAAAAAGTGTAATTAACATCAACAAAGAAGAAGAAAGTGTAACTCGAAGATTATTCTGAAGATTTTTCAAGGTTAATAATACATATGTTATAAGTCTGTTGTATTATATAATAATGTAACTGATATATAATATACAAGCAAATAAGAGAAAAAAAAAATGAATAATGTGTCTTTATTAAATACTTTATATGCTATACAATAAATAAGGTAAACTTTATTTGCTGCTTTTTTATTCATATAGTAGCAGTTTTCCTCAATATACGCTTTAATATTTAAAATATTATGATTATAATTAGCAAAAATGCCTTAATACTAAATATTTTAAAGGTTAAATTTATTTTTCTCTCATAGACTTATATAAAAACTTAAATATTATACACATTGAAAATATTCCTGTACATGAACTGGATAAATAAATGTTTTTGTATTAAAATTTATAAATATTGATTTAACAAAACTTACTTATTGATAACTTATACAAAATAACAAATTTATAAAATTTTTGAAACTAAAGTTAATATATCAAGCCCAACTTTAAACAACAAAGTATTTTCTATGCATCAAATTTTCAGTAATAAATTAATATAATTATTTTAATTGTTGCAATTATTTTCGTAATTTATTCATAAAATTAAAAAGTAGATACGTATGGGTTAATTCAAAAATCGAATTTCGAGCTAATGCACTGCGAAACGTAAATAATAAAAACAAATTCCTTATTACTTAAAATCTAACATCTAACAACAGAAATAGATTTAAGAAATAACAGATTTTTTTAAAATAATTAGTGAATACAATTTAAATAATTTTTGAAAACTGTTATTAATTTATCAAACAAAACTTTAAACTTAAAAAGCGTTTTCTATACATCAATTATTCAGTAATAAATTAATATAATTACTTTAATTGATGAAATTATTTTCCTAATTTATTCACAAAATTACAAAGTACATACGTACATGCTATTTCAAAAAATCGAATTTGGAGCTAATGCACTGCGAAATGTAAATAACAAAAACCAAATTCCTTATTACTGAAAATATTTACATGTATAACAGCAGGAACAGATAGAAAAAACCAAGATTTTTAACTTTCTTTTTTTAAATAATTAGATTTAATTACGTAATTACTAATACCGGAATTGTAAGAAGTTTAAACAAAAATTACACCAAGGTATTTTGTTTGTATGTATAAAAACATACACCTAGAAAACATTTAATACCACAAACAGTTTTCAGAGACAGTAAAAGATAAAAAAAGTTCTTCAACAACGAAACGAGTTTCCTCACTTATGGAAAGGTGAAAACAACGCCACCAAAACAATGCGAAAATCGAGGCGTCGGTAGCTGGAAAGACAACCTAAAAGAATACAACATAATTTGCCCAGCAATTTTAGGCTCAAAACACTGAAGGAAAAGAAGACATTATTCAAAGGTTAACATTAAAAAAAAAAAAAGTTTAGAGTTCGTATATGTAAGTGAGTAAGTAAAATAAAAGATGGGTTTCTTTAACTTATTCGAAAACCGTTCTCTTTGAAATAGAAGTAGAGTATTCCCTCACTGCCCCCTTTTTCAATTTCGGAAAGAAATGCGAGCACAGTGGAAAATGTTCCTTTTGTTCGACTGTACCCATAGTTACGTTTTCGACACTCTTCGCCCACCTTAATAACACATTTCCAGACACACATTTTAAAAAAAGTTTTTTTTACAAAGACTTCAATATTGAAGTACAGCCGAAAGTTCAAAAGTATCGTGAAGACGCAAAAGTCCTTTTCTTTTCTACTAGTAGCGACAAAATAGTGTACATGATGAATTGTTGCCCTATGTGTAAATACAATATTCAATTAAATGGTTTATAAGTTTAGAGATTTCTCCGCGTTGTAAGCATAAAAAAGTGATATCTGCATACGTATTTAATAATAGTATTTTAATTTATAGCAAAAGTATTAAAATTAAATCAAACCTTGTTAATTATCTCCAAATGTAAAATTTCATGAATTATCAAAATTCAGCTGCGTAAAATTTTTTTTATGTGAAGGATTTAATGTCATTTTATTAAATGACTATTTTAAAATCTATGACTTTCAAATGCTGTTGCATAAATGATCGAAAATATGTTTTTAAAAAAAAAATCGTTTTCTTGAAATAAAAATATATTTTTATCAAGCAAAACTTTATGTCTTTCTATTGTTTTCAAATTCGAGGATAGTTATAATTTAAATAAAAACCCTTCAAATTTTATAAATTTTTTTAATAAAAATGTGTTTTCTTAAAATACGTTTAAGTACCTTCGTGACACTCCTCGAAACTTTTCTTATCAAAAAGCACATGTGCTTTGTTATCTTGTAGATTTGTAGATATGATAAAAAACAAATTTTTAACTTTCTTTTTAAATAATTAGAGTTCATTAAGTAATTACTAATACCAGAATGGTAAAAAAGTATAAGTAAAAATTCTCCTAAGGTATTTTGTTCCCATGTATAAAAACATACACGTAGAAAAAAATTCAATACCAGAAACAGTTTTCAGAAACAATAAAAGATAAAAAAAAGTTCTTCAACAACGTAACGAGTTTTCTCACTTGTGGAAACGGAAAACAACTCCACCAAAACAATGCAGAAATCGAGGCATTGGTAGCCGAAAGACAACCGAAAGAATACAACATAATTTCCCAGCAATTTTAAGGCTCAAAACACCGAAGGGAAAAGAAGACATCATTCAAAGGTTAACATTAAAAAAAAAAGTTTAGAATTCGTCTATGTAAGTGAGTAAGCAAAATAAAAGATGGGTTTCTTTAACTTATTCGAAAACCATTCTCTTTGAAATAGAAGTAGAGTATTCCCTCACTGCCACTCTTTTTCAATTTCGGAAAGAGATGCGAGCACGGTGGAAAGCGCTCCTTTTGTTCGACGGTACCCATCGTTACGTTTTCCTCGGCACTCTTCGCCCACCTTAATAACACATTTCCAGACACACAAAAAAAGTTACAGACTTCAATATTGAAGCACAGCCGAAAGTTCAAAAGTATCGCGAAGACGCCCTTTTCCTTTTCCTTTCTACAAGTAGCGACAAAATAGTGTGCATGATGAATTGTTGCCTATGTATAAACATAAACGTGCATTCAATTAAATCGCTTATGGCTTCATAGATTACTCAAATTTTGCAAATGCAAAAATGATATCAGCATACGTATTTAATGACAATATTTTAATTTATAACAAAAGTATTAAAAATAAATCAAACCTTGTTAATTATCTCCAAATGCATTATTAATAAATATTTTAAAGGTTAAATTTATTTTTCTCTCAGACTTATATAAAAATTTAAATATTATATACATTGAAAAATAATCCTATACAGGAACTCGATAAATAATATTTTTGTATTAAAATTCATAAATATTGATACAAACGCAAAAAAAAAAAAAAAAAAAAAAAAAAAAAAAAACTTCAATTTACAAAATTTTTGAAAACTGTTATTAATTTATCAATTAAAGCTTTAAACAACAAAGTGTTTTCTATACATCAATTATTCAGTAATAAATTAATATAATTGCTTTAACTGATGAAATTATTTTCCTAATTTATTCATAAAGTTACAAAGTACATACGCACATGCTATTTCAAAAGATCGAATTTGAAGCTAATGCACTGCGAAACGTAAATACTAAAAACAAATTCCTTATTACTTAAAGTGACTACATCTAACAGCAGAAATAGATAAAAAAAACCCAGATTTTTAAACTTTTTTTTTTAAAAATAATTAGAGTTAATTACGTAATTATTAATACTAGAATTGTGAAGAAGTTTAAACACAAATTCCACTAAGGTATTTGGTTTCCAGGCATAAAAACATACACGTAGAAAACATTTAATACCACAAACAGTTTTCAGAGACAGTAAAAGATAAAAAAGTTCTTCAACAACGTAACGAGTTTTCTCACTTATGGAAACGTGAAAACAACGCCACCAAAACAATGCAGAAATCGAGGCGTTGGTAGCTGAAAGACAACCTAAAGAATACAACATAATTTCCCAGCAATTTTCGGCTCAAAACACCGAAGGGAAAAGAAGACATTATTCAAAAGGTTAACATTAAAAAAAGTTTAGAATTCGTCTATGTAAGTGAGTAAGTAAAATAAAAGATTGGTTTTCGAATAAGTTAAAAAACCCTTCTCTTTGAAATAGAAGTAGAGTATTCCCTCACTGCCACTCTTTTTCAATTTCGGAAAGAAATGCGAGCACGGTGGAAAGCTCTCCTTTTGTTCGAACGGTACCCATAGTTACGTTTTCCTCGGCACTCTTCGCCCACCTTAATAACAGATTTCCAGACACACACAAAAAAAGTTACAAAGACTTCAATATTGAAGTACAGCCGAAAGTTCAAAAGTATCGCGAAGACATAAAAGCCCTTTTCTTTTCAACAAGTAGTTAACAAAATAGTGTACATGATGAATTGTTGATGTATAAACTTGTATTCAATTAAATCGTTTATGGCTTTATAGATTTCTCCTCTTTGTAAGCACAAAAGATGATATCAGCACATGTATTTAATAATTATATTTACAGGAAAAGTATTACAATTAAATCAAGCTTTTTTATTTATCTCCAAATATAAATTTCATAAAATATCTAATTCATTTATTAAATGCTTATCCTAAAATTATAATTTTTAAATGCTGTTGCATGTATTATCTAATCGAAAATTTGTTTTTTAAAATCGTTTTCTTGAAGTGAAATATATTTTTACTGAGTTCTTATAATTTCAATAAAAACCCTTTAGATTTTTAATTTTAATTAATAAAAATATGTTCTCTAAAAAATACGTTTAAGTCCATATTCACAACTCTTCACATTTTCTAATTGAAGCACATGTGTTTGCTTCATTGTCTTCTATAAGATATGTGTATGAGAGGAAGATAGTATATCTATATGATATTTTTCCCTTTCCAGATCCTCGATGCCCACTGAAAAATTTTAAACTTGCTGAGGGTTATATGAACCTTGTCTCTGATGTTAGCAAGAAATCTATATACTGGCCTGGCTACTATACTTGAAAGTTCCTGGTGATTCTTGGCTCCTAGTTTATACTGATGATTTGGCTGAAGGGGCCATAAGAAATGCCGGAGCTGGTGCATATTCTGCAGTCTTTACATTATTTTATGCCGTGGGAAGGTACTTTGACAACTTTGATGTTGAAATAGCCGACATTTTTCTTTGACCTTAGACAAAATAGAACGGTGTGAAAATGAAAATATCGTCTTTTTATTAATTCTAGGGCGGCAATTATGACTTTTACACCTCCCAATCATTGTGATTGGGAGAATTCTAGGAACTGCATAGTAAAGATAGATGAGATGTTGAACACCTCTGCATTGGATTCCAAGCCATTGCGGGTATATGGAAATGAGCAGTCTATATGCTGGCCAAGAATGGATCCCAAATGATGCAAGCTGATTCACATTTGGCTTTACAGGTATATAAGTCGATATATATCGTTATCTATTACATCCAACCATTTCAACCTGTATAGAGAGAAGTTTTGAAAATAGTAGAATTCCCCTATTGAATAAGTCAACAAGATTTCCCAGTTCCTTGCCTAAAGTGGCCGGCGTGACCTGCTTTAGATTTGTCACGGGTCATTACTACTTACAGAGTCACCTAGCATATAGAATAGGACTGGATGATACAGATAACTGCCCCTTTGTTACCATGGCATGCCCATGACTGGAGAGCACCTCAGCATATGCCATAACGTTCTTAACTGTTTCCCCTTTTTTGTGTTACTGACACTTTAGTGATTGTTTTTGTCCTTCATTACTGTATTGGGCTACTTCAGCTACTGGCCGAGGTCGGAGACGGGCGTAGAATTAAAAAATATATCTATACAAAGGATGCTATGATTTATTCCAACGGTACTCAAATCTTTCTTATTTGAGATTGTCTACTCTCCTTAGTGAGGAAAATTCATCCCGAGAACTCAAATTTAGAATGCAAAAATTCCATTTGAAAATACAATAGTTCAATCGGCATCTCATTTAAATATATCATACAAAAGATACTTTTATGGACATTAGTATATAATTTTTACTTTCTTATATAAAAAAAAACTACGGATTTTTATTTTATGGATATTTTTTAATACATGTAATTCTTTAAATTTAAAACATATTTATATAAATTAACTAACTATTCTTATACTCTTACAAAAAACTTCCATAAGCATGGTAATTGAATTAATGTTTAAATGAAATGGATTCTACTCTATTCAGCAACAATGTGCTAAACAATTTATTTTTGTTTTTTGTATAGTATATTAAACTTAGCAATTAATATACGAGTTTGTTTTTGAAAATTAACTCCCTATTCATTTTGTAAAAAAAAAAGATGCACATAAAACATCTTTCGTTCGATTGAGTGTTTTGATTCAATGAGCAAGACAATTTAAAAAAATTATTGATTCCGAACATTGTTAATTTGTTTAATTTTTAATAAACATAAAATATATTATAATCCCCTTCTAATGATACTTACAATAACGTAACATTTCAAATTGATTTACAAAAAAAAAAAAAAAAAAAAAAAAAATTTTTAGTTTAAACTGTTTTACTATCTAACATGATTTAACACTAACATAACATGATTTTCATTTATGGAAATATATTAAAACTAAATATTTATATTATCCTTTATTTCAGTGCTCGATATACTTCTTTCACTGGCTGTTATATAGAATCAGAAATGCAAGCAACATTGCAGACGCAGAAAAAGAAGCGTACAATACATCTTTTTTAAGGTTGGCATCTCCATTCGCCCAGACAGAAAAAAATTCCGATTTCTTCTGCGGCGCACATAGAGAGAGACCCGAAATGTGCTGCGGTAATTCACCTCCCACACCATTCAGAATCTCCAGAAGGCTTTTCTTTCGGAAGTTTCGCCATTTCATCCCCTTTTCAAAAGCCTCCGGTGACCGCGCGGCGGAGGGCCTGAGGGCCACTGAACATCAAACCAGAAAAGAAAGTGAAAAAGTGCTCTGTGGATTGCTACCTATTTCCCTCTCTCTCCATTTTCGAAAGAATAGAACTCTCTCTCTCAATTACAGCCATCGCATTGTGGGACTTTAAAGAATATTTTAGAATCCTTTGGGTATGGAAACGAAACATGTTTGCTGAAATTTTTTATTCATGAAGTACCATATTTCAAAGCTGTATCAACAAGAATAAACTTTTAAAAAAATAATATAACTTATTTTGTAGTAATATTGTCATATATATACAACAAAGATTCTATTCATTCCTTCTTTCCAAGAGTTTGAAAGAAACGATGAAAAGAGAAAAGACAACGATGAATGCAGGTCAACGTAGAATTTAATTGGCCTATGATATACAAGGTGATTCAACGGTTATGAGACAAACTTTGAAGTATGGTACAGTTTACTAAAACATACGTCTCTTGTATAGGAATGTAGGATCATAAGTGACGTGTTGAGGAATATTTTTTTTTATTTCCAATGGCAGATTATGAACAGTTACAGAACAACAAAAAAAAAGAACAGAGACAAACACAGAGACAAAAACAGAACAACAAAACATGCTGCAACAGAGTTCATTAATCTAACATGTCTCCCAATATCCTTTTCTCTCAGCGAGAAAAGTCTTGCGCAGAGCGGGACAGTTAAGTAGATGCGTGGAGTCCATAGCCTCTCCAGAGCTGCACAGAGTGCATATCGGGGAAAAGGAACAATTTTGAGTCTGTAAAGATGTTTACGCAGGCAGTCATGTGCAGTGGCTAGTCAGAAATGAGCGACTGCTCTACGGCTTGGCACATTACATAGATTTGGGATGGCATTCTTCCAGGACTTTTGGGAAACACGGTTTCAAAAACGTCCTGGAAGAATATTGTAGATTGTTGAGGAATATTGAGGAACCCACTTTCAAACAAATTTCTCGCAATAGTTAGGCACAATGCTCCAAATCATCTTGTAAACGAGAACACAGTTTCTAACACAGAGGGTGCCCCGGGGATGTCAACCTAAGGATTTGTAACTCGTCCCATGATGGGTATGGCGTAATATGACCCGTCATGGGACGAGCTCGAGATCCTTAGGTTGGCAACCCGGGCACCCTCTGTGTTTTCGTTTACAAGATTCGAGATTATTCGATTAAGATTCTCGTTGCTGGACTCTCCATGGACGCTGAAAGCGTGGCATACATGTTTGGTATCTTTAGAACTGTTCGCCAATCATTCCTCGACTCAGTCAAGCGTTTATAATTGTTGATGGCCGCAATTTTGAGCATTTATTGTACACGGGTGTAAAGAAGTACTAGGCAATGATGTTGTAAATAATGTTTTTCTTTTCATGTCTCAATTTTCGTGTTCATGTCTCAAATACTTCACTTGTTATACTACAGTCTTGTACAAAAAAAAAAATGTATGTTTTAATAATCTGTTCCACCCTTCGGAGTTTGATCATTGCATCACTCTATGTAACAAAATACATATCGGAGTTGTGGAACCAAAAAATATATATATAAAAATATTTATCGATCAACACCAAAGAAAAGTTAATTAAATCAACATTATTTTATACATTCATTTAACTAAAACATTAGATAATTTCTTTTAAACTTTTCGGGATTTTTTTCGAAAAAACCAAACAAATTTTCAATATTTTTCTTTTTTTTTTTTAGTAACTATATTAGTAAAAACAAAATTCATCCCACTTTTCTTAAAATCTGAAATTTTGAACAATCGACGCGGAAAAATGTTCTAAACGGTTTTTATTTGCATTGTTAAAATGGCAGATGTCCATGACTGTTGAACTGAAACGGTGAATGTGGAAAGAAAAATGAAAGAACAATAAATCAAAGTTCTACTATGTAATTATTATTTTATAACAAGGGAATAAATTATAAATTTTACTAATTGCAATTTTCTTCAAAAATGCGTCGTAAATGAGATAAAAATAATTTATTTTAATTCAAATTGTATTATAAATTTGCTACATTAATTTACAGAAAATAAACTCATTAACGTCATCCGAGTAAATAATGATTCAGACGAAGAATAGAAATAATTTAGTTTGTCTGGAAAGGTTAATAATTCAAACAATTTTATTCACTACACAGAGTGAATAGATTGCATTAATTAGTTTCTAAAAATATTTTCTTAAATGAATCATTTAAGACTTAACTAAAACGATTTTTATAATTAATGCTTGGGTTGTTTCCTATATGGGCTTGCATGCCCACAAAACGCCTAGGCTTGCATCCCAGAACTTGTTTTGCATGTCCAATATTTCCTATCAAGCGAAATACGTTCTCTATTCTGTTGGTCCAAGATGATATCTTATTCAATTGCAATTCAAAAAAAGAACATCTTAGCAGAAGGCATCTGAGTAGTAAATACACTTCTCTTACTCCTCCAAGAACTTTCAGTCTTACTGATTTATTGTGCTAACATCCAGAATAAACAGGAAGTATAAGTTTCGTTCCCTTGCCAGGTTTTGAGTTGAGATCCTTTTGGGCAGAAATCAACGCGTAAACCAATTGGCTGCTCCTGCTCAATTTTTTGAATAGACAGTACACAGACAAAATAAAAATGTAACATTTTAATGTAGAATATACACAGTCCAGTCACATTAATGTGACCACCTGTCAATAGCCAGAATAACCAATTTTTGGCAGAACGGACCGCTTCGAGACGTGCAGGAAGAGGGTCAGTTAGGTTTCTGAAGGTGTTCACTGGGATGTTGAGCCATGCCGACTCCAGTGCCGTGGCCAGCTGTGCTAGATTAGATACTCATCTAGGTAACCATAGATACTCATCTATGGTGCGAACAATCCGGTCGAGGTGGTCCCACCGATTCTCAATTGGGTTTAAATCCGGTGAGTTTGCTGGCCAGGGGAGTACGGTAAACTCATCCTGGTGTTCTTCGATCCACGCCCATACACTGCGAGCTGTATGACATCTCCCATTGTTCTGCTGGCAGATTTCATCATTCTGAGGAAAAATAATTTGCATGTAGGGGTGGACATGGTCCGCAAAGGACAGATGCGTACTTGTGCTGATCCATCGTGCCTTCCCCAATGATGAGTGCACCCAGTGAATGCCTGGGGAAAACATTCCCCAAAACATAATGCTCCTTCCTCCAGCTTGGATCCTTCCGGTAATTGTTGAAGGGTGTTTGCTTTCAGGCGTTTCAAGCCGTATACGCCAACATTCATTAAAAAAAGCCACCTGTCGCCACTTTGTAGACATCCAGTTTCGGTACTGGCGTGCAAATTCCAGCCTTCGTCGCCGATGAACAGCAGTCAGCATAGGTGCATTAACCAGGCGTTTGCTGCGGATTCTCATACGCATCAACGTTCGCTGAACGGTTGTTGAGGATACACTCTTAGTAGCCCTTTGGTTCATCTGGGCGGTCAGTTGCACGTCTATTCGCCCAAACGCATCTCCGTAGCCTTCGTTCGCCTCTGTCATCTACAGCCCGTGTCCGGTGTCATCACCACATGTGCCACGCCGCTGATTTTGGATAGTGCCATTTTGCCACGCACGGCATACTTTTACCACGGCGGCTCGCGGACAGTTCACAAAAATTGCCGTTTCCGAAATGCTTTCACCCTTGGGCCGAAAGCCGATAATCATGCCCTTTGGAGGTCTGATAAATCGCTACATTTCTGCATTACGCCAATGATTGAAATGCTTTCCGATTCCCTAGGACATCCTTTATTTACACTCCACTGCAATGTGCTGCCACCTGCCTTTTGTGATTGGTTATTTCATGTTGACGTCGAAAGTATGTGGTGGTCACATTAATGTGACTGGACTGCGTATTTCAGTAAATGCTAGGGAAACTACATACGCTTTTATATTTAGATTAAGACTGATACAGTTTAGTGCATACATTATATGTATCATCAATTATTTAAAAAAAGGCCTGATGGCCGAATAGCTAGTATTCTGGAGCTCGGTATCACAGGTTTCGGGTTCGAGTAACGGCGGTGCCATGGATGTTTGTTGTGGTTCGGAATCCCCTTTAAACAATAGGTCCCTGTCTAACGTGGTCGTAGAGCGTTATGGGGTATTGTTACTCCGCGTCCGTAGCTTATCTTCAAGCTACACGCACCTCCTAGTTAGTGCTAAGTGAGTAACGTCGGTGCAGCGCTTGTCTTAAGGCACCAAAGACAACTGTCTGTTTGCCAGCTGCATTAGAAAAAAAAAAATATTTAAAAAAGGTTTTGAATATTTGAAATTGAAAAATGTTGAATAATTAATCAATTATTCAATATCAATTTAAAACCTTTTTTATATATATATATATATAGATATTATTCTCTAATAATCTTGTTATTTTTCTATTTCAAAATTAATACTTTATTTCAAAAATATCTCATTGTGTAATACGTATTCTAAATACCGTGGAACTTTTATTTTGCATAAACTAGCATAAATACTTATCCAATAGCTGTGATTCTGCATGAATTCTAGTTTATTAACTATTCAAAAGCAAAAGGAATTCTGCATTAAAATAATGTTTTCAAAATTACCCATGCAACCACTGATCCCCCATTACTGGAAATGATATACCTTGAAGGCGAAAATTCTTCCCGGTATTCATTATTAAACTTGGAATAACAAATGCAAACACATTTTCAAGCGGAAGATGACAGTTTAAAGCCCTTTCCCGTCTGAACCACTGCAGGATAAAACTGTCATGGCTTAGAAGTAAACGAATGTAAAATTTTATTTCAAATACCAAATGTTGTCGCATAAAATGAGGAGTTACGAGACTCTCTCGAGAATATTCCGGAATAAATATATGATATAAATAGTTTTTCAAAAATGTACATTGTATCAAGCAATAATACATGTCTTTTAAAAATATATAGGCAGATTGGCAACAGATTTTATAATCCTATAAGAATATAAATTTTTACAATAAAAACAGCAGTATTGAATCTATGGTGCTCAGCTAAAAATTCTTATTAAATAAAGTACATGAGATTTATTTTAAAGAGAAAATCTTTTTTAAACAATAATGAAATCATTTTGAAAATCATTTAAACAATAAATAATGTTCATAAATGTTCAAATTCAAATAAATTAATTTAAAAAGTAATAATTTTTTTCATTTGGAATACTTCAAACATAAATTATCAAGCGGCTTCCTATGGCACGTGTTGTTTGAGTTATCGCTCTACGATCATTTTGTGCACACTTTGGGCTAATTCGCCGGAATCTACAATTTAACGTGGATTCTGAACCATATGGATTCTGAACCATATAGATTCTGATCCATATATTTGAACCATATGGATTCTGAACTATAACGTGGATTCTTGACCATACCGTATAAGAAATTTTGTTTTCATAATTTCTAATTCCTGGCGAATGCACTGCTTGTAAGTTGGACTGTTTATCATTTTAGCTGTCCAATGGTTGCCAAAAGAGATAAACTCTCTTTTCAGACTCTCATTTATTTTGCCCAGAATCTCCTTTTAACTTAACACCTTTCAAAATACATATAGCAAATTGTTGAAAACCTCACCATTATTAGTACTCTTAAAAGCAATAGAACTAATATAGTATAGTTTCTCTTATTTGTATGGCACATTGAGTTTTCGTGAATGAAGAGGCAACTTATTATATAAAGAGCTTTTAATCTCCTAGAAGCATGCATTATCAATTATCTAGACTTCCAATTAGACAGTATGCTAGGATTTCTAAATGAACACATGGTATCAAGAAATAATCGGTAAATGGATGAAAGGAATATACCTCATTTTTCCTTCTACAAAGGCGTTTAAGAGCATTTATTTTATTTATTTTATTATTAATATTTTGGCATTTCAAACCCACTCAATTTTCTCAGTTCATGGAAAAATTGTTAATTTTTTTCCGTTTTTAGATTCCATTTTCAAATCCAGTAATTAGCGCCATTGCACAGATTTAGAGTTAAAAAATATGCAATATACCATTTTGAAGTTGTTACCTTGTTCAAAAGCAACATAAAGATACTTCAAAAATGTCTTCGAATTCTAAAGCAACACTGGATTCTTCTTCTTGCATCAATTTTAAAAAGGATGTTTGCCTTTTAGGTTTTGTAAAATTAATAAATTCCTTTCAAACTGATGCTTGTATACCTTTAGGTTTGTTTTCTTCGCACATTTAAATGCAGTTGGGAATTTCCTTTTTCATTAGTTCCTTCTCCTCTTTAATTTTTTTTAAATATAAAGTTAGCTTAATGGTGCTGCATTTATTATTTCTTTAATTTTCTTTTTAAACAGTCTATTTTTTTCTCGTATATAAAGATTTTGTAGATCTAATAAGTATAGACCTTAATATCTCGTTTGTTATCTCGTTTGTTTACATCTTGATATATCGTGTTAATCTTGTTTGTTTTTCATCTTGCTATATCGTGCATATTTTTGTCTGTTTATGTCTTAGTGTCTCATTTTGTGTTTATCTTTATCTAATGATATATATATCGTTATATGGGCCTGATGGCCGAGTGGTAGCGCTCTGGCGCTCGGTACCACAGGTATCGGGTTCAAATACCGGCGTTGCCCATGGGTGTCTGTAGTGGTTCGGAATCCACTTTTAAACTGTAGGTCCTGGTCCTAATAGGATCGTAGAGCGTTGCGGGGCATTGTGACCCCGCCTCCGTATCTTCAAGTTACACGCGCTCCCTGTGTAGTGCAAAGTGAGTAACGTTGCTACAGTCCTTATGGCATAAAAAAGAATAATTCTAATTGCTAGCTGCATTAGAATATATATATATCGTTATAAGTCGACATTTGCGCAATGCACGAGGATATTTTTCCTTTAAAAGTAGAAAAAAAAATCAAGCAAACTAATATGCTGAAGAACACAGGTTTGAACCAGTTGGTGGCATGCACTTCCAGTCAGTTATTTATTTCTAGTAGAGTGGCTAATACTAATTGATGACTAATGCTTCAGCGATAATCACATTATGTTTTATAAAGAAAATTCAAAGATTTCATAAAGATTTTTTTACTTTTCTCCCTTACAAGAACAATTCTGGAAAAAAAAATGCAATAGTCTCGAAAGCAAAAGGCTGTCTCCTCATCTGTTACGAACCGTTCAAATAAGGAACACGAGGTCTCTAATGTACAAAATGCATATATGCCTTTGGAAAAAGTTATGCATCCTTTAAATCGACTACTTAAAAGTTTCTGAATTTTCGATAACATGTACAATACATGTACAAAAATATGGAGCAATTCCTCTTAAACAGACATTTCATCATCTTTCCTTCTCTTTTGATATTACTAGAAATCATCAATTTTAGAAAGGGTGTCTCCTTTTTTAATTTTTGTTAAATTTGTAAATTCATATCAAATTGATTTTTTATGTATTGGTTTATATGTTTTGTTTTCTTCGCACATTTTTAATGCAGTTGAGAATTTTCTTTTCATGAAAGATATGTTCCTTCCCTAAATAAATTAATGTAAGTAAGCTTTATATGCTACATTTATTGTTTATCTTTAATTTTCTTTTTATTTTCTTTTCAAGCAGTCTATTTTTTTTTTCTCGTGTATTGTCGTATCGTGTGTAAAGATTTTGTTGATCTAATAAGTAGAGACCTTTATGTCTTTGTGTTTCTTGTTTACATTATTGTGTCTCGTGTTTATCTCGTTTGTTTACATCTTGATATATCGTGTTTATTTGGTTTATTTATATCTTTATGTCTCATTTTGTTTTATCTTTTATCTGATGATATAGATCTTTATAAGTCTACATTTGTGTAATGCACGAAGATATTTTTCCTTTAACGATAGAAAACATCAAGCAAACTAATATGCAGAAGAACACATATTTGAATCCGTTGGTGGCAGTCAGTTGTTTAATTCTAATAGAGTGGCTACTACTACTAGAAGACTAGCTATTACTAATCGATGGCTAATGCTTCAACGATTTTGATTTTATCAAGAAAATTCAGGGATTTCATAAAAACTTTTGACTTTTCTCCCTTGCAACATCAATTTAAAAAAAAAAATAGTCTCAAGGCAAAAAAGCTGTCTTCCCATCGGTTCCGAACAGTTACAATAAGAAATGCGAGGTCTGTGCCAAAGCACATCCGCATTTTCTACATCAAAGTTATGCATTTTTAAGTTGGTTACATAAAAGTTTCTAGAATTTCGATAACACATATCCAAAATATGGAGCAATTCCTCTTAAACAGACATTTCATCATCTCTCCTTCTCTTTTTGGTATTATTAAACCTTTTGCATATGTGCCAAATAACATTCTTCAAATTAAGTTTCTCAATGTATTTGATATTAAAAAAAAAGAAATTTTAGAAAAATTTTAAAAGTTGTTAAAACGTTTATTGGCGGAGATTAAACACTTCATAAGATAAAATTAAAAAATTCTCAAAACTTTTGTGAAACACGCGAGAAAAATAAATGGCTGAGAAACTTCAAAATTCGACTGCACAAACTTCTAAAAAATAATAATAAATTAAACTTTGAAACTTACATTCCTTCAAATAATAGTTTTTCTGTAAGTTGGTCTTTGTTTAAAATGTAAAAAAGGAAAACGTTTTACGGAAAACACTTCTTAAAGAAAAACATCCATAATAGTCATTTTTTCTTGTAATCATATATATAAACAAAAAAATTTGGCTGCTTTACATTTCAAAAAATAATCTTTGCAAGAAAAGTAAAGGATCGGATAAAGTGATAAAGGAAAATAATTGACAGGAAGGAAATGAAGAATTCGTATTTCAAAAATGTTTCTGAATTTTCTTTTTCCTCAAGATTAAGTGAGAAAAAAAACTTAATTTGAAAATAGAGGCGATCATTATACGCACTTGGAGAAATTTAACTTTTCTTTTTACCGAACAAAAATTGTCACATTTAAAGCGAAGATTTCAAAGAAGAGAAAAAATGGAAACAGAAAGGATTTGAATTCGGTACTTTAAAAAAAAAGTATATTCTAACAAATAGAATGCATTTAACAAACATTACATGCTAAATAATAGATGACAACGAAAGACCCACTAACGTTATTTGTATTTTAGAAATGAGCATTATCCGTGGGAGGGCTTTAAACATATTAATAGGATATATATCTTATTCTATTATATCTTAGGTTATTTATATCTTGCATTAAGCATTCCTTTAAATATTTATTTCTGTACTGATATAAATTAAAACAAGAAATATTAAAGGATTAGATCTTTGTTGTACACAAACTTCATATTTAAATTACTATATTTAAAAAATATTTTATACAAATATAATAAATTTATTGCTAAAAGCAAAAAAAATGTATTTTTTTATTTTGTTAAAACATTGCATATGATATTTTACGTCCAATAAAAATGTAATCAAGAATTAATTTTAAAAATATACCAAATATAATATAAACAAATTGTTACATTTCTGGTAAAAAAGGCTAGATTGATCTATCACGTGCAAATTTGAGTCTTATTGCTACAATTTAATTTTAATAGTGTCCATAATTTTATATGCAGAAGAATAATTCTTTAACTATTATATTTGAACCTATCTAATAATACAGTCTGAGTAAAAACTTTAAGGCCAGTTGACATTTTTGAGAAAATGGAAACATTTAAACTGAAGAATTAAAATACCATTTGATGGATAATTATTGAGCTTAAATAAAAGTAAAAAAGTAGAAAAATTAATTTGCAAATATTTTATTATTAGAAAATATTACAGAACACACAGATGAATATTTGAGCCTGAGTAAAAACTTTAAGGCCAACATAAAAAAAAAAAAAACATATAAGAAAAAAATTACAAATTCTTAGAAGGTTGTGTTGGAGCCATTATTTCGAATTACTTCAAATATTCTTGTTTTCATGGATGAAACGAGTTTTTGACAAATGGTGGGGTCGGTTTTATACCATTCATCTTCGATAGTAGATTTCAGCTCTGTTGTTGATGTAAAATGTCTCCCATTCGCATAAACTCTTCTTGCTAAGTCAACCCAAAGGTTCTCGATTGAAGTTGAGGTCAGGTGATCTAGCTGGCCATTTCACAGTTTCAACATTGTTGACTTGGAACCAATTTTTTGTGCTGTTACTCGAATGGATCGGTGCATTGTCTTGCTGATATTTCCAATTTTCTCCAGCAAGACATTCAGCATTTGGCAAAAGATGATTTGTTAGGACATTTTAGTATCCTTGTGAATTCATTCTACCTCAAACGAATGCAATTGAGCCCACACCATTGTAAGAAAAACAGCCCCAAGTCATGACAGACTCTCCACCTAATTGGCGCTTCGAGAATAATTCTTTTCATTTCTTATATCATGCCAGTAGAAATTCCAGCCATCTGGTCCATCCAAATTCCATTTTTTTCGTCAGAAAAATAATTTCTATCCCTTGGTTGTGCCAGGTCATGACTTTCTGGCCAAAGTTCAAACGCTCTATTTTGTGTCTCTGCAGTAAGTGAGGCTTAGTCAATTTTGCTGTATAAGTGTACCTTCAAGACCTTCTAATTGTGTTATAAATCGCTTTTTGACAAACTTTTAAACCTGTCGTCGGAATCAGTTTCCTGGTTGAGTACTTTCCAGTAGATGCAAGTTGGCAAACTCTTCTTTCATCACGCGAGGACAAAGCTTTAGGTCTTCCCCAGTATTCTTTTTACCATAATTATCTTTCAATTTTAAAAAATTGTTGACTACAGTCTTTGATCTTCCTATCTTTATCGCAATAGCACGACTACTCATTCCTGTTGAAGACAAAGCTTCGATCTGTCCTCTTTCACGATCAGTTAACTTCTTACCCTTCGCCATCTTCACAAAAAGATCACCAATACTTCGAAGAAACGTGTGGCAAATATGAAAATTGCAGCGTTGTCACAAGCTAGTAGTTGCAATGGTAATTACAAGATTATATTATATTTATTTTTAAAAAATGACTGATGGCCTTAAAGTTTTTACTCAGGCAGAAATACTAACTTTGTAAATAACCACGTGTTTCTCATAATTATGTATTTACAAATTATGTTATAGCATATTTCTTATCAATGAACTTTAATAATTAATATTATTTGAATCCCTTTTATTTCATTTTACATTTTCTCAAAAATTTTACTGTCCTTAAAGTTTTTACATCCATTTCAGGCTGTATAAGACAATTATTCATTAATTGTCATTATTCATTCACTAATTGTCACTATTAATCCATTAATTGTCATTATTCATTCACTAATTGTCACTATTAATCCATTAATTGTAATTATTCATTCACTAATTGTCACTATTAATCCATTAATTGTCATTATTCATTCATTTTTACATTACGATATGAGGTCTAGTCTAAAAAGAACTAAAATCTCCCTTTCATCAGTTCCACTTAAAATTTTAGACTTAAGTGCACTTTGTAAATAAAGTCCACTATGGAAAAGAATTTACGGAAATATTTTGTTGAACTGTATTCATTGATTATTTTCAAAAATTGACTACAAAACTGCGCAAAACAACCCCCTCCAATCCCTCCCTAAGAAAGCAATCTTTTCTAAAAGATCCAGCAAATGTATTTTTATTGACTTTACCAATAGATACAGACTATATTCTGAATACAGATATCTTCTATAATGAAAAGAAGAGATTAAAAAAAGAAAAACTGTATTATAATTTATTATATTTAATTTTCTGATTTGATTCTCGCACACAAAATCGGAGAGATTGCCAGCCAGAATTGCGGAATGGATGAGCGATTCCAAATCCATACAAGACTACTCCATGTTATCAGGACATTAGTCTCAATAACCTCAGGCAATCCAGTGAATGGGGAGTGAGTAAACAAAAAAGAGAAAGAGGTTCGCAAACAAAAACAAGCAGAATGTTTGTCAGCATGCAGCACTCCGTTAAAAAAGAACCCCGCAGTCAATTTCTCCATTACATAAAAAAAAGGTACACGATCGAATTGATATAAAGTGCAGGAATTTTCCCCCCTTTCAATTTCGAAGAATGGGGAAAAGATTTTAGATTAAAAAAATATCAACTTGATAACGACTCAGTATATTTTTTAATAAAATATTTTTGTGTAAAAAAGTTTCAAGCATCATTGATGAATAGCGGATTATTTTACGAACATCAAATTTCATAATAGTACATTCAGTACATTAAACTTTATGCATACCACACCAAAGGGGTATCTTAGCAACTGTAGAAAGAGCTTATGGGGCCCAAAAGAAAAATAGTGAAAGGGATTTCTGGAGAAATTTTAGAGGATTACAGCGCTGCATTTATATAATTTATAAAGAAAACCCGGAAAACTTACATGAGGCTACGCAACTCATGTTGAAGATGCTTACGTACACTGTAACATACAAAAACAACAACAAATCTTCTAATTTTTAAAAGCAATGACTGCAATGCATGCCACCAGTGCATTCAAATCGCGGTCTGATTGGCGGAGTGTCTAGCGCTCTGGAGCTCAGTGCCACAGATTTCTGGTTCGAATCCCGTCGGTGCCATGGATGCTTGGAGTGGTTCGGAATCAACTTTAAGCCGTAGGTTCCTGTCACATATGACCTTAGAGCGTCACAGAGCCCAATAAGACTTCCTGTCACCCCCATCATTCCCATACTGTATAGGGGAAACTCAGCTCTAGGCATAATAGTAGTAGTAGTAGTGTATTCGAATCAGAACCTTCTTGCAAGATTGTTAAATGTGCGCGTTTGATGGTATAAATATAACATCATACATATATGAATCACACAACTAGTGATATCGCAGGTATTTATAGCAATTTTAAAATTAATAAACAATTTCAAATAATATTTTTTAATCTTATTAAATACACATTTTAAATATTTTTATTTAGAATTCATTATGTAAAAATACCAAACATTTAGAGATAAATTGAAGGTCTTAATCGAATTGATTCAAATTTCAATTCCTTTAATTCAATTTTATTTAAATTTTTACCAGATAAGTTGAGAAAATTTATTAAAAACCTATGTGGTTTTTTTTTAATGCGTAATCATATTCTTCTGCTTTTACTTAAATACAATTACATGAATCAAAGGAAAAAAAAAATATATGTGGTATTTTGGAAGATTTTATACTCTGAAAAACAGTAACTTTAAAAGAAGATCACCTATTGCTTGATTATAAAAAAATTAGAAATAATATGTGAAGTAAAATTATTATTACAAATTTTTGCATTCATATTATTAAAATAATAATTATTTAATATAAAAATTCTATCTAAAAAAGGGCCTTTTATAAAAATACATTTAACAACAAAACTTTAAAATGTTTGGCATGAAGGAAAATTCTTCAGCTCAAGTAATTGATGGAATCCTTTTTATTAACTTTCTTTAATGAAAAAAAAATTATTTTAAATTACGAGACATTAGTTACTACAGAAAACATTTTATTCTTCTTATACAAGAGTACAAAAAGAATTTTTATTAACAAAGAAAAAACCTCCTTGTTATATTACACTAATTGAATTGAACATTGATTTTTTTAATCGTTGATTTCAAGTGAAAGAATTTCTAATTAAAAAGATTTTTATATTAAATCATTAAATTCGTCACCCAAAAACTTTCACCCGCATCTAAAAAAAAAAAAAAAAAAAAAAAATAGAATTATTTAATTAAACTCTAGGGCAACAGAATAGTTCTGCAAAATTTCAGGGTTGCTGATGGTAAAAACAAGTTCCATTCTCGTACTAGAATAACTTTATTAATTTCGGAAGAAGAACAAAAAAAAAAGAAAAAAGAAAAAAAAAGAAGGAAATGAAAACAAGACAGCGATGTTTATGAACAGTTTAAAATTAATTGCCTGTATGATTCTTGTCTCGCAGTTAATTTTATTAGTTTTCTCTGACGAGAATGAAAAGTTATGACGTTCATTTCAGTGTTTTCAGACTTAGAGACTTTTTTTTTTTTTTTTCTCCAGAAAATTCTGACTTTGATAAATAGAATTAGATGAACTTCTGCGGCGAGAAAATTAATTTTCATTTAAATGCCTCACAAAATCTTGTCAAAACTGATAATAAAGTTACAATTTTCCATGCATCTAAAATTGACAAATCTTCCTTTACCCAGTTATTTACTTTTAAATATAAATTCTTTCGATGTCAAACTTTAATAATAATTGTTATGACGCATTTCCCCCCTCTTTTCTTAAAAAGAGAAAACAACGTAAATTTAAAACTTCAAACCTCACTAAAAATTTTAAAATAATTATTGACAAGTTTGTAAATATTTAAAATACTTTTGAGATTTTCACATTGAACCATATTTAAATTCGTAAGCTGTGAAAATTTGACTGAATAATAATTAAGATATATTATATATTTATATATTTTCGCTTTATTATAAAGAATAAGAATTATTATTAATAAGAATTTATTAAATTAAACTCTAAAGAATAAAATAAGTCCGACTGTTAGTGATAACACGTGTAACGCTGGTGAGTATTGGAACTAGGGTTCCCTCCGCTGGGGGGCTCTGTTGTAGACACTGTTTCGAAAACGAGAGTCTCGAGGGCTTTGGTGATGTTCAGAATCTTGTCAGACTATTCGGTGGGAGTTTTCCGGATTTTTCCCCATAATGTACAAATACGATGTTTCCCTTAAAAATCCTCCCGGAAGGCACTGCCCTCTTCTTCAGCGACTCGGAGCCAAGTCAGACTTCTACTTACGGGTGTTACCTCACAATAGAAGCTGACTCATTATTTCTCCATCCACGAGTAGACTACTCATGGGCGTCGGTCCCGCGCTGCCGCGTACTGAGGATTAGTCCCAACAATAGCAAAAAATTATTTTTATTGGCAAATGAATTATTTATTTACATATTTTATTCATAATAATCCAAAAATTGTTTAAATTAGCAGCATGATAGAAAATTAAAAAGCGCTTTTATGTTATTTTTATTACTTTTATTCACAGATGCTTTTAAAAAAAAATATCGACACTTTTTTTTTTTTATAATTACTCTGATAGTTTATACTGGAGACTAAAAAAATAATTGAATTTCATCTACATTTCTCGATGCAAGATTTACAGGATTTCTATCGGATACTAAAATCTCACGACTGATCTGTTCTCTACTGACTTCCAATTATCGCTGGCCTTCTGTGTCGTGAGATTTGAGTATTCAGTGAAAACCCATATTTAATCGAAACACGAAGATAGTCGGAAAGTACAAATTTCGGAGTTGATCGATTCGCCGAAAGTAATTTTTCATTTTAGTTGTTCATTTAAATCTTCATTTTTTTTGGTGTGTAATAAGCCACTTAAATAATTAAATAAATAAATATCATGTTTTCTGAAGTAAAATATTAAAAAAATATTTAAAAGCATTTCGAAAACAAAAATTTAAATTATGAAACATTTAACTTTTTCCTAATTAGATATTTTTTATGAACAACATCACATTTTGTATGCAGGGGAATTTAGATTTTATAAAGTGCAGAAGAGGTTTAGCAAACTTATAATCATCTCGCGAAGTGCCGAGTTAGGAGCAAGTCGACCAGAGTTTCGATTTATCTCTTGTTTCAGATGAGGCATAGACTCAATGTTAACAGGCTTTAGAAATTTGAACTCGAAAATCACGCTCCGTTATCCCTGTTATCCAAGCCCCTTATGAGGGAGTTATGGGAAGTTCGTACATACCTAGAAACCAGCACTAAGCCGAGTGGAAATTCTGCTCCCGCAAAAAAAAAAAACCTTGCTACTGAACCTAGCATGCGTTTCGATTTCCATCCAAACTGCATCAAAATGGTTGATGTGCTGTGGTCAAAACTACCTCTTGCTAATGGGACTGCTTCCCAAATCATAATGATGTAGCATATATAATGGCATATTAAATGTCGATTTTTCCCAGCAGATGATTTAGTTCCTTGCCAGTGTCGAGTTTGTCTCCAAGAAAAAGAACTGCTCATTTTGAGTTTGATTGTCTGGGGGGTGGGAAGTGTCTTGCCAGTGCATAAATTAGAGAAGAAGTCGCACATGCGATGTGGCGTTTGTAGGTACAGAGGGGATCTGTACTCTTTCTGTCGAAGACCCAATGATATAGTGTCTGTCCGATGATACATAACATTTATTGTATTCTATCTTTAATAAATTTTATTAAGTTTAAATACAAAATTTCTCCCTAAAGAAAAGAAATTATTTACTGAAATGCAATGATCTTTTAAACTAACTCTAACAAACTTTACATCCCTCAATAAGGTATATTAAAAGTACAAAACTCGCATAGTCGTAAATGCATCGTTTACATCGTGGACATTTTAGAAATCGTAACAGTATACATTCGGCTACGAACTTTTTTTTCTCTCTCACTTCTATTTAAGAGTTGACAAGCATAAATACGGTTTTTTGTTTCTTTCTGTCCATAAATCATGAAAAATTAGAAATACATTATAGAAATCTAATTTGAATTCTACAAACACATTGGAAATATTAGATGCCTAGAAACACAATTTGATTGACTAACTACAAGCCCGAACTATGAAAATTCCTTCTTATTACTTCGATGAACTTGAAAGGTAAAAAAGAGTCATTTTCCAATTTTCACAAATTGATTAGAAAGTTATACGCATACCTCAAATATTGTAATCTCCATCGTATTTTATTTTGCATGCTTCCATAAAATAAAAGTGTTAAGTTATTTATTAAAGTGAAGCAGTTCTCTGCTACTAATGAAAATATCTCAAACTATCTGATTTGCGAATATCCACTTCGCTTAACTGTAAGGAAACTGCGTTTTCAATTTCACTCGAGCCAAGTCTTACTCGTATTCATCAGTGAAAATCAACGCAGTAATAAGCTTTACGATTTCCTCTAGTCGAACGATATTGCAAAATTAGGAAGGAAAGTGCAATTTGTGAACCAAATTTCTAAAGAGGTAATGGATGAATATCTTACATAGGTATGTGTAATACTTCTAGGTGTCATTTACTGTTGAATTTGAATTAAATAATTTCTGAATGAGAAGGCCGAAATTATTTAAAATCAGGTTATGTGGTTCATTTTCAGCGCTGCTTGCTGAGAACACATTATATAACTTTGTTAATTAGTTCCTTTTTTTTTTCAAAAAAATAAAATAAAATCTGAATTCTTTATAAGGTATTCGTAAAAAGACGACTTCACAGAATTTGTAGATGAAACTCGTTTTTCAAGGTCCCTAATTCTAAATTACTCTAAAATGTGCTTAAATCCTGTCTTCTAAAATGAAAGAAACATTCTATTCTTGCAAATTATAATGATACTTAATTTTTACTAAATAAGAATATTTAAAAAAAATTATGTGCATGTTTTAAATTTTCTTTGAATTTAAAAGAAGAAAAGAAAGAAATATGTGATCTAATACTTTTCTGGTATTTCAATTCATAGGAACATAAGACTCCGGAATACGAAAATGGTAACATCTATTTCGGCTTTCAAAGATACCTTTTACGAAAGCTTTGAAAACTTTTATATATTCAATGGAATTGTCAAAAACGTGTTCCTTTTAAAATTATGTTCGGAAAACAGCTGTGGCTATAATTAGTTAATGCATTAAAAAAAAAAAAAAAAACTATTTGGATCAACATATGTTTTTGAACAAGCATTTTTAATCATAGTCTTCTGTGTCCAATTGCTCTTAGTCCTTGAAAAAAAAAATATATACATTTTTGTTATAATATAAAAGATGTTATACTAAACAAAGAATATTTCCATTTGTTTTTAAATGATAATATTTGTATATAAAAATAACTCATTTTTATGAGTGGTTCACGGGCATAACACAGTTGACGGGCACAGTACATGACATCGCATTTCTGGTAAAATGTAGTTTAATATATAAACATTTATCAGCATACATATATAAATTAGCATAGTGAAGCAAATATGTCTGTTCATACGATTTATTTAAATTGTGTCATAATAATCTCAAGCTAAAGTCTAAAATTTATTGGAATATAGGATTTTTTAAAATAGAACAAAGATAACATTTGTATCGGTAATCAGAAACAGACCATTCACAAATGTTTTCGAGAACACCTAACATTACATATGGGATTGCCTAAAACATTCTAAAATGTGGTCGCTATGGTTATTGATGGTTAATGCATTACAATATACAAACATAATTGGAGGAACATATATTTGTGAACAAACAGTTTTTAGACAGGAATATTACCCGTTATTATACAGTTATTTACCCGTTATTATGTTACTCACTGTAATTGCGTGTTTATGGCCTTAGTTCTTGTAATAATCAATCTAAATACAACAAACACTTTTAATTAACGCTATGTAAAGCATCAAATTCTTCATGTTTGAAGCAAATATTTTGAATCATATTGCTTATTTCAAATTTTTTGACTGTTTTTTATAATCTCAGGCTACAATCTAAAACGACTACAGCCCAAGATTATAATGAGGTAATTTAAATAAGTCATATGATCAGATATATCACTGTTTTTGCTTCACAATACACATTTTTGTATGCATGTATGCATGCAATTTTAAAAACGGACAATGCTGACATCCATTTCTTTGCTGATTTTCTTTTATGTGTATTTAGAATAATAGAACAATTTGATTTTAGTTTCTTACAGATGCATATATACTATCAGAAGATAATTTAATCTAATATTGATCAATCTGATAATTCTCTTTTTCAATGTTGTCGCACGTGCAAAGTTAAATTTGCCAAAACTTTCTCACAAAAAACTAAACAAGCTAAAGCAAAATATTGAGTTGCTAAAAAAAACTGCACACTAAAGCACACTTTTTTACTAACGCTATCATTCGTAATTATTTTGGAAAAGAATTTAAAGATTTATACTGCCATTTGTTATTCATCTATGCACAAAGATACCGTAGTTAATAAAACTAAACATTTGCTACACTGCATTACAGTATATAATTTGCTTTCCGTAAGGATAATTTTTGAATATTTTTTATAATTTTCAGTAAAAAAAATGTGTGGTCAAAATTAGCCTCCGGAAAGTAAATAGTTTTTAATCTTTTTTGTAAAAATGTACCTATATACGTGTGGGTGTTTGGTTGTTGTAGGTGTGGACATGTTCATGGGTGTGTGGGTGTTGTAGATATGTTCAGCATAACTTAAAAAATTGTAATGCTTAGAAGTTTAGTTTTTTCTCTGAATTTATTATTTCGTTTTAAAATTCAATTGTATTCAATATTTACGAAAAAATAATTATTTTTAATTAAACAAAAATCTTATTCATATTATATATCAAGCCACCAGATGACTCCAGGCTGAGAAATGGACAGGTGCTATTATTTAAGCTATTTTTTTTTTATAAAAGGTAAAATTCAAAGTGAATATTCAATTTATTTTCTAAAGTAAAACTATGATATTTAAAAGAATGTTAACAAGTTAAAAGGTCTAAAAATAAAATTGTTGAGTTTACTTAAATTAGAATGCTTACTTTAAATTGATTTATATTTTTTAAGGAGCGTTATTTAAAATCTTTAAATAACGGTAATTAAAAAATATTTATAATAACGGTTTTAAACGGATTTTTGTTTCCTTTTTAAAAGGAAATCAAGGCAACTAAACAGTTATACGTTTTAGATAATATCGAGGCTAGTTTATTTAAGTACTTGTTACAGTAAACTTCAAACAAAATATTTCTATGCTTATCCATTACTTATTTTACAATCATGTGCGTACGGATTTCAATAAGTGCACTTTCATTTGCACTGATAATTTTTCTTAATAAAATTTTACAAAACAGTTTTTTTTTCAATTCCTTTTGTTAGCTCACACTCTCCCTATATATACCTTGTCCAAATTTTCAATCGTTCATAAAATACATTTTATTCATCCACTCGAGTTCAAATACATTTTTTGAACTTGTGGTGGATGACACTGATGTTAATGGAGTTTTTCAAATATTAATTCATTCATTAAATTTAATTAATTAGTTTTTTTAGATTTAAGTTGCATGTATCTACCAATAGATGGCGCCAGATAAACTTAAAAAAATGAATGAAAATTATTTATAAAGAATTTTCTGCAATATAGTGAGAAAAAAATATAGGAATTGACTTTTAAAATTTTTTTTATATTACTTGTTTTTTCTGTAATCGTGCAAAAACGGTATTATATCTGCTAATAGATCATAAAATGCATATAATAAAAATTATAATTTAAATTAAGTCTAAAGCCAAGGTCAGTGTTCCACTATATATTCCCTTTGGAGACGACCTAATAATTCATCTCTAAGCTGCACAGCCCAACCAAAAAAGACAAAAAGTTGGTCCACATCGTTTCCTCGCCAGGCCGAAGTGGAAACATGTGTCGAATCATCATCCCGAGACACATCCCATCACACCGAAGGGCATCCCATCTCTCCCGTCGCTCACTTTATTACCCTGCAAGTGGATAAGTGCCTGCGATATTGGATGCCATCTTCTTGCTCTTGCGCCTCTTTTATCTCTCCCTCTCTTTCTTGGCAGTCTGCGGCGGCGGCTTCTGCATTTATTCGGAAATTCATAAAAACAGAGGTGCGAGAGTTTTATAAAGATGGATCGAGAATAAACTTGGCAATGCATTTTAATTGGCGTTATTACTCGGATCTACGACATAATGCTTTTTTTTTCATCCAGGAAAATGTATTAAGTGTATTAGTATATAAAACTATATTTTTAGAGTTACCTAAAACAGTTTGGATAAATTTGCTTTTTTCACAATATTACTTGGCTAAAATCGCTTTTAATTTAATTGTATAGATACTCACCTACAATAGGCTTATTAGCATTTCATTAAATTGATGAAAACACATTTTTAAATCCACCCTTCATAAAAAAGGAAAAAAAGCTATTTTTTATAAAATAATATGATTTTATTTTTTAATCGAACTCTTAATATAGATGAATATTAAATCATCAATATTATATTGCAGAAATCGAATTCGTTTCCTACCAGGTTTATGGTTATTCAATCTATTTACCAGCATTGTTTTTAAAAAGAATTCTATATGAAATTATAATTTTATAAATTATAATTTTTATGAAATCAAAATTTTATAAAATATTAAAGTTTTATGCACTAATTTTTTCATTATTTAAAACTCAAATTACTTACAAAATTTATATAAAATAATTAAAGTAATGAGAGTTCTATTGAATTTAAATATCAATATACATTTTTTTTAATTTCTTACTTCAATGAGTAAACTCCTTAATATGTTTAATGAATTTTAAAAAAAAAGCTTATTTGGAAAAAAATAAAGATTATTCATAAAAACGATAGACTATAAACAAAACTTATAGATTAATTTTTTTTAAAAATAGAGATAATTTTGCAACAACAGTTTTGTTTATTTGTCTTGGTGAATAGCTAAATTACAGATATTTAGTAGTATTTTAACTTAACAATTACGTTAAATTGGCTATTTTACTATTCGTTATTTGGTTATTTAATTATTATTTTATTTATTTATTTATCATTGGTTATTTTAATTTTTGGAAATGTAATCAAAGGAATTTTGTTTACTTTTTAAATGGAACCCAAGGCAATTCAACAGTTATATGCTTTAGATAACATCGAGGCTCGTTTAATTAAATACTTGTTACAGTAAACTTCTGCCAAAATATTTCAATGTTTATCTATTATAAATCTTACATTTACATGTTTACAGATTTCAACCATATATATGTATAAATAAAAAATTACAAAAATATACATAAATCAATCCATTTTGTACCTTTTCCTGTGTTTCTTCTTGGCACTTTTCATCAACATGTCCAAAGAACACACTGCATACTTAGAGACGACCCTTTTACCTCAATTCATAACTCAAGCTCAACAGCTCGTGGCGAAGCTGCGGTGAGTTCCAATTCAAGTCCCACCAAATCCTCCACTCGTTCCCGCTTCAGCGAGAGCTTTCTGTCTCACTGCAAACGCCTGACCAGTCATAACTTATTAGGTCTTAAAATTCCTCCGGTAATATATTTTCGCAAACACAGCTTCGGTGGCTAAATTGGCAATTACCCAAGATTTCAGCTTTGTGAAGTCCCAAGTGTGCAATTAGGTTGGCAAAGATTTTCTGGAGAAGCGTAAGCGAAGAGAAATGCACACAAACCGTCATAGGGTTGAGCAACAAATCTTAGCACGTGATTTTTGTGCTTACTTGTTATGCCATCGATTTTTACACATTCATTTCCACCTTTTGATATTGCAAATTGCTTTTGTGCTTCATTTGTGTTTGATTTATTCTTATTAAAAGACAAATTTAGTATAAGAACAAACTATATTTTATATCAAGAAGCATACTGTATTGATTTCTATAATAAGTTAAGAAAAATAGTTATAAAATTACAATTACTAAGCCAAAAATAAGTAAATTTTCAAAAAAATTAAGTAGTATGCATAAAACGAAATGCTTCATCAGAATACGACTTGTAAATTAGCAGATCTGCCATTTGACATCATTAGGAACTTGGCTGAAAACATGCTTTAAAAGCGTCTTAAGTTCTGTAAGTAAAGAGTGCGAGATGAAATTTTGATGCAGTCATGTATTGGAGGCAAGTACTTGACATCATTTAACGGAAGAATTGCAATGGTTAGCCATTGGATTAATAGAAAGAGGGCAAGAGTCTCCTGCTTGTGTGTTAATATATTTGAATACAATCTCTTCTGTAACTCATGTACTGTGGAGTGTATTTCAAAGAACAGAATCCTCTTCAGAAGATACAGCCGATGAAGACCTAGAGCTACAAGTGAGGAAGAACTACAGTTAATTTTACAAATGATATGCATTTGTAACTAGTTACAAGGAAATAAAGAATCGCTTCATAAACCCACCTCAGAACTACTCTTGTTATAATCACTGGATGGCAGATACCCATTGTACATTATGCTATATGAATGGCAGTTGTTGCAAGACGTTATTTTAAATTTATATTAAAATTTTCAGATAATACCCGTTATTGCTCAGCTTTATTGAAATTTTGCATTTTCTTTTACTTTAGTTGACTCAATTAAGAAAAAATATTAGCAAAAAAATCCAAAGGATACGAACGAAATTTTTAATGAAAATACTCTTTATCTTAATAAACGTGGTATTAATCATGTTGCTTAGATACGAATCTAAATGATTTTTCATTATTTTTAATAGTTCATTGTCAGTAAATATTATGATCGCCAGACTATCACATTTATGGGAAAGTGCACCTGCTTCATTCTTAAGACACAACCTATAGCCAAAATGTCACTCCAAAATCTGACAAACATAAGGTAGAGAGTCAAGCACACCTTTCACAAATTAAACAGATTGTCTCGCAAACCTCTTAAACTACAACCGTTCGCAGTCGCTGGCATACTTTTAAGAGAGCGGGAATATTAATAATAATCGCCTTACGTGAGCTAAATGAGCGAGGAAGTGCAAAATGCAACCCTGCGAATTAAAAATGCCCTGGACTTGGAGCATCTCGCATAAAAGGGTTTCCTTCCGGAAATCTGCTTTCTGAGATAATTATTTTTAACGAAGCTAATCCGACTGAGAGTGACAACTTTTCGAGTCGAGGGGGAATTCATTAAACACCCAATGCCCCCGCCGTCTCAGGAATTGTCTCAGTAGGCTGGCCCGAGGAAATGTAAAACTGTTCGCGAATTATGGACTTGTAGGGTTTGTCACAATTATACACGAAGGAAATTAGATGTACATTTAAGAAACACACTGTTCTTGCCATACTGTTTGGGTTGATGAGAGAAGTGTAGCATTAACTATGCTTACGGAAGTTAAATAATGGTTTTGGAATTTATATAATTGATCAAAGAGAATCTTAATGAAAAATTTTTAATTTTTGTGCTATAAGTTTTCTTGCAAAGTTTGGATTGGATATTTACTTTACCGTATTTCGATTCCTAAAATCTGTATAGAAATCTATTTGTTTTACCAACCTTGCATTCAGACACAAAATATATAATATTCTCTTAAAATTTTGCAAGGTCTTTGACCAAATCAAGCAATGCTATCGCATTAGAAGTAGATTTTACAAACTAAAATGTTTATAAATTGCCCTTATTTTTTATGTTATATAAAATTAGTGTATACAGAATTCAAAATAATGCTGTATAATTCTAATTGACATTAAAAATTTATTTTAAAATATGTAGAAATGTTTCTACTAGTTAAATTTTCAATTAATAGACATTACTGTTCTGTAAATTTAATGGAATATATAGATAGGATTCATAACTAAGAACAAAATTTTTTAATAACGTTTTTAATATTTATATTATCTTTATTTGTAAAGATTTGTTTTTTTTAATAAATGTGTAGACTTGTGTTTCGACAAAGAAAGGAATTACTTTGACTATTTTAGAAAAAAATATTTTCTTCTGTGCGCAAAGCTAAAATCTTAATTTTTAAAACATTCAACGAAGTTCTTGCGATTCTTAAGTTAAGTCTTTGGATAATTTCAATTTATTTCATGACATTTAAATAATTAAAATAAGAATTTGTCTCAAGAACCAACACAGTACGCATATGCATATTACTTGTATTTGTGCAATGTGATTTCGTCCTATTACATTGCTACATGATTCCTTGTAATATAGATACCTGGTACTATGTAGATATATATTTGTCGCACAGACACAATGCGTTTATAAATGTAACTAGTATGGATTTTTCCTGTATTTATTATTACAGAAATTATTCATGCATTATAGTAAGAATAACTAATAATATCCTGTTGAATACATTTTCTTAAATAAAAAAAATCGAATATCTCGCTATCTAAATACATGTTCCATCTTTTTTAACTTCAGCATGTCGTCTAACAAGATAAAATAACATGAAATATAATATCCCGAGAGTGTGCATTTCTTGATAAAATTATTTTCATAATGTTATTTTGTACTGTTTTTCAGAATTATTTTTGCACCCTGTTTTTGTATTCGTCAAATGCATACTTCAAATATGGATTTTTTTTTTTAATGGACGAGGATTAATAGAAACGAAAAAAAGGGAATGTGCTTTTTGTAAAGTTAGTAAAGTTTATGTAACTTTAGTTTTTGCCTCAATTGTTCTTACATTTTCTAAGGCTATTATCATATATACATTATTTTATATTGCTCTTCTATATGAAGTATCTGTAATTCTTATATTTAACGTGTAAATGGATTTTTTATTATAAATATTGGTATGGGCATCAGTGGAAAATATTTTGTATAACTTACAAAATATCTCCCACTGATACCTATATTAATATGTATCCCAATATACCTATATATTGGGATAGGTATCAGTGGGAGATATTTTGTATATTTTGTATAATGTAAAAATATATCACTATTTGACAAATGGAATTGAATTTTATCTATTTCATTTTTAATATAATGCAAAATAATGGTCTCACTAAATTGAATATCGTCGTTCTGTCCCCACTAAAAAATATTTTATTTCTAATAAAAAATTATATTTTTTACTACATAAAATAAAATATTTAAATTTTTAATAAATACAAATTAACTAAATAGTTATTACATTATTTATTGATTTAAATTGATGATACTACCTAAAAAAATTACTAGAAAAATTCATTAAAAATATTCTACAATTTTAGTTATTTTTTTTTTAATAAAAAATAGTTATATAAAGTAATTGTCCAGGAAAATATAACTAAAATAATCAAAGTTAACTATCAATGAATTTGCCATATAGTATTCGAAATAAATAAATCCTTTGTCAATCTGTTGGCAAAAATAACATTAATTCAATTGAAAGAGCGCGACATTTAATCTGACACAACGCTATGTGAAACTGACTTCCTTTACGTTAAGTCGTAAAAATTCCATTTACGTTAACGGTCTATGTCCTCTTTCCTAGAAATATATTGTGTCGAGAAATAACACACTAGAAATTCAGAAAAATGGGAATAATTCACGTAATAACTGCGTCTCGAAAAGGGAAAATTACTCCACGTAAGATTAGAAACAACAGGCCATCTGTTATTTCCGAATTTTAATTTCGGGAAGGAAGAACAAAAAGGTTCCAGAACACGCGGTTCGAAAATCCCTTTTAGCTATCAATGGCGTTATTAATTACGCTCTTCCTCTCGGGGGAGGGTGGAATGTCTCAGTTTCGAATTGCACAACCCTTGTGTCTCAAATCTCGCCAGAAAACAGAGATCACAATAAAAAGAGAGAAGAAAAAAAATGTCTCATTTATTAGAAAGAGGGAAAAAGATATTTGAATTGATAATTAAAGAGAAAATTCTCTCGCCTTCGGAAAAATATAGCAGAAAACTTTATGGTCATGCTTTTTTTTTTTTTTTAATCTTTGTCAATGAATCATTCTCAGAATTCCGTGTTGACGCTTCAACGCTTGTGTATTCATAGCTTAAATATTTTAGTTTATTCGAAAAGCTTTTTGAATCACAAGAATAAATTGCTCCAAGAACGTGGTAGACATAATTATTCAAAGATTTGAAAAGAGTTTATTAAAGTTTATTTCATGGAAAATGTTTAATTCATAAACTAATGGTGAACTGAAAGCTATTTCGAAAGACTAGCGTCCTTATCAAAGGAAACCTATTTTCAACTTTTTATAGCTAACGTATATTTGCATGTGCAGTACACAGTTCTTTTAAATTAAACACAGTTTATTTTGTGAAGATTAAATTTCCGGAATCGTGATCAGCATTTTGAACAAAAATTGAATATTAATGGAGATAACATTTCAGAAATCTATTGTGGGAGTAATCCTCCATTGAGGGCAAAACAAATTCAAAACTTTTTCAGATATTAATAGATTTAACAAAAACATATTTTGCAAAACCTTCTGGAATATAAGATGGTCTTAGATAAGGAAAAAGAAAGAAAAATGTGTTATCGGTAAAATAAAAAAAGACAAAGAATTATATTTTGTTGTAACAAAACTTGAACTCTTATAAAATTATAATATGCAAATTTATAATGATGAGAAACAACAAAAACAACAACAAAAAAAGAAAGTAATCGGTTAGGGTATGAAAAAAATATTGTTTGGAAGAAAAATCCTTGAAAAAATAATTAAAGTTATTTTAATTCGAAAAAGTCTTTCAATTCAATTTAATTTGCAACCTGAATTTCCATATAAAAGAATAATAATAATAAAATATCTACATAAGTACATGCTTTTCAATATAGTCAATTATTCAAATGCAGGACAGTAAGCATAAAGAATTCAAAGATTTATATTCTGAAGCTAAATGCATAATATGTACCTGTAAAAAGTAATGAAACATGTTAAATTTGTCATCATACGAAGTAGAAATCTTTTTTCTAAGTAAATTTTCTATATAGTATTCTAAGTAAATAAATGCTTTGCTAATCTATTGGCAAAAATAACCTTAATTTAGTTGAATAGAACGACATTTATTCTGACACAATGCTATGTGAAAATGACTTTTTACGTTAGTCTTAAAAATTCCATTTATGTTAACGGTTTACGTCCTCATTACTAGAAATATGTTATGTCGAGAAATAGCACACTGGAAATTCAGAAAAATTAAAATAATTCCCTTAATAACAGACTAAATAAACGATTAAAAACGTGATCAGCATTTTGAACAAAATCTGAATATTAATGGAGGTAACAATTCTCAAATTTATTATGTGAGTAATTCTCCATTCAGGGCAAAACAAATTCAAAACTTTTTCAGATATTAAAAGATTTAACAAAAACATATTTACCACAGAATGCAAGTTGATATTAGATAAGGAAAAAAGAAACAAAATATATGTTGTCAGTAAAAAAAAAAAAAAGACAAAAATTATATTTTGTTCTTATGGAAAATGTTCAACTTTTATAAAATTATAGAAGAATATGTACTACGCATATGTATGATCTAAATCTTAACTATCATTGAATTTGCCATATAGGATTCGGAATAATTAAATCCTTTGCCAATGTGTTGGCAAAAATAACAGTTAATTTAATTGAATAGCGTGGCATTTAATCTGACACAACGCTATGTGAAATTTTTAAGTCAAGAATTCCATTTACTTTAAAGTTCTATGTCCTCTTTCCTAGAAATATATCATATCGAGAAATAACACACGAGAAATTCAGAAAAATGGAAATAATTCACGTAATAACTGCGTCTCGAAAAGGAAAATTACTCCACGTAAGATTAGAAACAACAGGCCATGTGTTATTTCCGAATTTTAATTTCGGAACGAAGAACAAAAGGTTCCAGAACATGCGGTTCGAAAATCCCTTTTAGCTATCAATTGTCGTTTGGCGTTATTAATTACGCTCTTCCCTCTTAGGGAAGTGGAATGTCTCAGTTTCAAATTGCACAATGTCTCAAATCTCAACAAAAAACAGAGATCACAATAAAAAGTAAGAGGAGAAAAAGAATGTCTTATTTATTAGAAAAAGGAAAAAGAAATTTGATTTTTAGTTGGTAATTAAAGAGAATATTCTCTTGACTGCGGTAAAAAATATATGGGAGAAAACTTTATGGTCATGACTTTTTTTTCTTTTTAAATCTTTGTCAATGAATCATTCTTAAATTCCGTGTTGACGCTTCAAAGCTTGTGTATTCATAGCTTAAATATTTTAGTTTATTGAAATGCTTTTCGAATCACAATGTTAAATTTCTCATAGGAATCTTTGAAATCTTTTTAGACATAATTATTCAAAGATTTTAAAAAAGTTTATTAGAGTTTATTAGTTTATTTCATGTTAAAATGTTTAATTCATAAACTAGTGGAACAATGCTATTTCGAAAAAGACTTTTAGCATCCATATAAAGCATATATACTATTTTCTACTTGCTATAGGTAACGTATATTTATGTGAAGTACACAATTCTTTTAATTTAATCACAGTTTTTTTTTTTTAGTTAAAGATTAAATTTTCTGAAATCGTGATCAGCATTTTGAACAAAATTTGAATATTAATGGAGATAACATTTCAAAAATTTATTATATGAGTGATTCTCCTTTGAGTGCAGAACAAAATAAAAAAAAATTTCAGATATTAAAATAATTTATTTTAAAAGCCCAGAGAATATAAGTTGATCTTAGATAAGGAAAAAAGAAAAATGTGCCAACCACCAAAAATAAAATAAAAAAAAAACAAAAAATTATATTTTATTCTTATAAAACTTGACCTTTTATAAAATTGTAGAAGAATATGTACTACGCATATATATGTATCATCGAAATCTTAACTATCATTGAATTTGCCATATAGTATTCGGAATAAATATGTCCTTTGCCAATGTGTTGGCAAAAATAACCTTAATGTAATTGAATAGCGTGACATTTAATCTGACACAACGCTATGTGAAACCGACTTTCCTTACGTTAAGTCGTAAAAATTCCATTTACGTTAAAGTTCTATGTCCTCTTTCTAGAAATACATACGTCGAGAAATAACACACTAGAAATTCAGAAAAATGGAAATAATTCACGTAATAATTGCTTCTCGAAAAGGGAAAATTACTCCACGTAAGATTAGAAACAACAGGCCATCTGTTATCTCCGAATTTTAATTTCGGGAAGGAAGAACAAAAGGTTCCAGAACACGCGGTTCGAAAATCCCTTTTAGCTATCAATTGCCGTTTGGCGTTATTAATTACGCCCTTCCTTCTCAGGGGAGGGTAGAATGTCTCAGTTTCGAATTGCACAACCCTTGTCTCAAATCTCGCCAGAAAACAGAGATTACAATAAAAAAGAGAAGAAAAAAAATGTCTCATTTATTAGAAAGAGGGAAAAAGAAATTTGAATAGTTGATAATTAAAAAGAAAATTCTCTCGGCTGCGGTAACATATAAGAGAAAACTTTATGGTCATGGCTTTTTTCTTTTTAAATCTTTGTCAATGAATCATTTTCAGAATTCCGTGTTGACGCTTCAACGCTTGTGTATTCATAGCTTAAATATTTTAGTTTTATTCGAAATGCTTTTTGAATCACAAGAATAAATTGCTCAAAGTACGTGGTAGACATAATTATTCAAAGATTTCAAAAGAGTTTATTATAGTTTATGAATTAAACATTTTCCATGAAATAAACTAGTGGAACTGAAAGCTATTTCTAAAAACTATCGTCTTTATAAAGGGAGACCTATTTTCAACTTTTAATAATTAGCGTACATTTACATATGCAGTACACAATTCTTTTATATTAAACACTGTTTTTGTTTTTGTGAAGATTAAATTTTCTGACATCGTGATCAACATTTTGAACAAAATTTGAATATTAATAGAGATAATATTCTAGAAATTTACTGTGGGAGTAATCTTTCATTGAGGGCAAAACAAATTAAAAACTTTTGTCAGATATTAAAAGATTTAACAGAAATTTATTTTTCAAAACTCACAGAATATAATTGGGTGTCAGATAAGGAAAAAGAAGAAAAAAGAAAAATGTGTTATCCAGTAGAATAAAAAATGATAAAAAAATATATTTTGTTTTTATAAAACTTGAGTTTTTCTAAAAAATTAGAACATGCAAAATTTGTAATTTTGAGAAGCAAAGAAAGAAAAAATCAGGTAAGGTGGTTTTCATATTTTTGGCAGAAAATACATAAAAGTATTTTAATTAAAAAAATCCTTTCAATACAATCTCATTTCCATATAAAGAATAATAATAATAAAAAAATCTACATAAATACATGCTTTTCATTATAGTGAATGATCCAAATGCAGGGCAGTAAGCATAAAGAATGGAAACATTTATATTCAGAAATTAAGTGCATAATATGCAACTGTAAATTATTCTGACGCATGTTAAATTTACCATAAAAAAAGTAAAAATCTTAAGAATGAAAAGCTTTTTCTCAAAAGGCATTTGAAAGAACTATATTTAAACTTGTTGGTATTATACTGAACTTCTAAATATTTTATGGCATCCTTTAACTTTTTGAAGATGAAGTACCAGATAAAAATTTGGAATCAAATATTCTTACAAAAGAAAAGCAAAGCATACCAACACTTTTGTCAGTTATCATTAAAGAATGTAACAATGTTTTATTCCTTTTTATGATCTAAATCTTCACAGTTTTTTGATAGTTCTTTACTTAAAAATACTTAAAGTAGAACTCTTTACAGCAGAATACCTCGGTGGAGATATTCAACATTGTAGAATATGTACTTAGAAAGAAAAAAAGCTTGCTTTTAAATTGCATTTACTGATTTCTGTTGTATACTGTATTTTAGTGAAGCAATAAATAAAGTCTACACTAAAGAAATTTAAAGAATAAAAATAGGGAAATTAGAAATTTTTATAACATTTTCTTTTTGTCACTTTTTAGTGAATAACTTAAAGTATATAATTTTTGGTATAATTTTATTGGCATTCTCAAAATTTTGATTTTTAGAAATATAACAAGTCTGAATATTGTTTTATTGCATTTCATTATATGTAAATAATTAATAAATTATATCACAGATAAAAGTTTGGCATTTAACTAATTGTAAAACTCGACTTACAAAATTTAGATATCAGTTTTCACTTCACAATGAAATACATTTATGTATAATTATTTTCAGCATATATTTATTAGGCTTAATTCATAAAATATTGGATAGGTTTAGTTGAGTATTTTTTTTATGTGTTTAATTTCAAGATATTTGAGTCTCAACTAATTTTGAATGAGAAGATGAAATTGATTTGCATTTATTTTTCTTAATAAAAAATAAATTTATGTATTAAGTTTTAAGGCCATGTATTGTTTTCATCTAACTGTCGTTTATACTTAAATTACATAGCAAAGTAAATAAATTTAATTTAGAATTGCTCTTATATAATTCTTTCTAGAGGAAAGACATATATAAAGGGACAACATAATTTAAATTGACCATTAATTGAGTTCGTTACTCTTTAATTACATTTCTTTATTTATAAAAACTACATTTTGAATTGATGAAAGATACGATAGATTATATATGAAACAAAGAACAGTGGCGTATCACTTTATCACTACGACAGAGTCAATCTTTCTTAAAATTTTTATTTATGTGGGTGTGTTTTAAACAATTCTTAACGGATGTCATAGTCAAAAAGAAAGATTCAATTTGTTGTACAAAAATTCGATCCCTTTCAGACACAGAACATAACAGACAGTTGTTTAAACAATTCATTTATTTATTCTAAAATGAAATTGGATCTCAAAATCATGAATACATTACTCAAATTATTCCCATTCTTTCACTTTGCATTTTTAAGCAATACAAATATTTTCACAGCATTTTTTCAATTATTTATCTTCAATGCCTCTTCACTCACTTAACCCATTAATCCCCAAGCAATTTATAATGAATTATCAATCAAGGTCTTCCTCTCAAAGTGCGAAATCTTCTTTTAAAGAATCCTGTCCACAATAAAAGCGATTCTCTTCTGTAAAAATGGCGAGAGTCTCGATTGTGCCTCGACCCCTATCTCTCTTCAAGTTGTAGAACTCGGAAGTATTCAGTGAAATAAAAGAAATATCACCAGCATGAGGAACGGCAGTTTACTTAATGGTGGTATTTTTATGGGAAGCAATCTTTTCTGTCTTTCAATTACCCGTATTTGTAAGTACACTTTGGTGGTTTCCACAGTAGATTTACGGGATATTTTGAAAGTAAAGAATACAAATAACTCATTGAAAATACATTTCTCACATCATATGTCAAGTCATTTTAAAATGTCAATGTACAGTTTAGATGATACTTTCTACATCACTGAAATTGCAAATTTGTTAGCTAATAAATATGTACACATTCAAAATCTTTAATAATGTAATTAGTTATCATAATGATGTAGTACAGTTTTAAAATTCAGAAATTCTATTAAATTTTGATAACACGTAGTATTATTTTGTTAGATTAAAACAAATATGAATTATGTGCAAACACTAATTTACTTTTAATATAAAACAATTCTTAATTAATTATTTTATATTAAATTAAATAATTCCAATTTAAAGGAACATCACGCATTAGAAATGCAAATTGAGAATCTTGATGAATTTAAAAAACTTAAAATACAATTGAATTACAGCAAAATCAATTATATATATAACTAAGTTTTCAATTTCCATTTCACCTACATTGTTTAACAATCTATAACTCTTTGTTCATTTTGACTGATATGCTAATAATTGCGGATAAGAAAATTCTTTAACATTGCATATTTTTAAAACTCTTCAAATAAACTGCAATTGCTCAGTTTTAAAATCGTTGTTTATAAAACATGGATTTTTAAAATTATTGCAAACAATAAAATATCTATTTGCATGCACCAATTATTAAGAAAAGTTATGAGAATTTTTTTTACACACAAATGTGTTATTAATTTAAATTTTAAGAAAGCTAAATTCGTAAACTATAAAATTATTAAAATTAGGGATTTAATTATCAAGTAACAATTTTCAATAATAATTATTTAAAACTGCAGAAGCATGAATTTTTATGCAAACAGATTTCTTGATGAGATGAAGAAAAACAGATTATCATGTTTAAAAAATAATTTTATAATTAAAATAAATTTAATACTTTTCTCAAGTCAGTTAGACACAACAACACACGGAAAGGAAATACTTTATAGAAATGTTATCGTATTTATCATAAATAAATTCTTACAGAATTAAGAATATATGCATTAAAAACAGATTTATTGATGAATTTATTTTAATGTAAAGACATGTGAAGTTTGAATAATTTTTTTTTTTATTTTGAATTATATCAAGAGGGATTTTCCAATTACAAATTTTGCTTTTTAATATTTCTCTTAAAAATACTTTGAGATTGGAAAATGTGTTGTAATAGCATTTTCTCCGTATTCACTAAAAAAATTTTTGTATTCTGAACACATATATAAGTCTGACTAAAATCTTCTATAAACATTTTAATTTTTAAAGAAAATAATAATAAAAAGAAAGCAGCTTGAAATTCGATGACTGAAAATTTAATCTTGAGAAACATTTTTAAAAACCCACACATCTTGAATGATTATTAGTGCTGGAGATTAACCCTCTGATTTCACACACTAGATTATAAAAAATAATAATAATAAATCGTTATAAAAATTTTAAAATCAATAAGACTTCTTGCATTTAATTTTTAAGTAGTTAACAATGCATAATTAAAAATGTATCAGCATAAATAAATAACGATATGGGCATAATATATTTCTATAAATATCAGCTCTCGCATTAAATTCGTTTCTAATAATATGATCAAGAGAGAGATTTTTGACGTTATAACATATACATAAAAAAAAAATCACCAGATCCTATCCTGTAATTTATATTAGATCCCTATCTAGCAAAATATTAAATCCGCTTAAGCAATTTTCATAGCCAATATAAATATTTTGCAATAAAAGAAAAAAAAAAAAAGGCAATCATTTTCGGATCAAATTATTAGATATTAAAAAAAAAAACTCACTAAAAACTCCCATTCTGATAATAACCTCAACATTTATATTTACATTTCCCAATCCTTCCGTAATGCAATCATGCACCAACATTGAAAGCTTTTTTTCCACAGGAGTCTCAGGAATTCTCAATTACCCTTCTTACTATCCAGACAACACCAGATCCCCAAATTCCACTCCCAACAAATATGGCTGCATCCCCCACCCCACCCCCAACAAACCACTTAGACTTCCCCTTCCCCTGCTCTTCATTATCGGGTAATCAAAGAGTTTTATGGGGGAGCGTCGTCTGCAAAGATGCCTTAACGATCCTCCCCCTTGATGGAACAGACACGCTCCACCGGAACTTTAGGCTTTGCTGTCTCAAGTGTCTGGAAGTGTGTGGTGGTCGGAGCAGCTTTTTAATTCGTTGCTGTGGTGAAAGTAATTGAAATGGGTGGATTTAGGAAAACAAAGTGATAAACGCCGCTCAATGGAATGGGTGTTGAGCAAACAAACAATCTACAAAGATTTAAAGGAGGAGTGTTACCATAGCTAACGTATTTACCAATTATAGTATCTGTTGTTGTTGTTACCGTGTCCCTCAAGGAAGGAGGGGAGAGGGGTGCAGTTTCTGTTCTGATGGAGCACCCGTAGGTAGAAGTCTGACTTCTGCTCCGTAACTCTCTTACAGTCATAAGAGACCGGGACCTAACAGCTTAAAGTGGATTCCGAACCCCCTACAAACATCTATGGCGCCGCCGGGATTCGAACCCGAAACCTGTGGCACCGAGCGCTAGACACTCGGCCATTCAGGTCCCAAATTTGTGAATGCCAGAGGCCCGCGGTGTTCCCAGGTGGTCACCCACCCTAAGTACTGGCAGCGCCCAATGATGCTTGACTTCGGTGATCTAACGAGAACCGGTGTATTCAGCATGGTATGGCCGTTGGCTATAGTATCTGTTAAATGCCATAAATCTACCATCTGATATAGTTTCATTCGTGGCACTATGCATTCGCTGTATGAAAGAAATAGACTCAGAAGAGATTTTAATATAAAGTTTAAGCATCTACAGTTGAACTGTGATATTTTCAATATATCAAGCAAATACATAACAAATCTCTTGTGAAACGTAGTGGTGGGAATTATCTCACTCTTCTTTTTGTGGATGTAGTATGGGGGGCTTCCTAAAATGAAGTCTTGTTGAAATTTTCGTAGCCTTGAAATAAAACAATTTTAAAGTTACAAACTAAAACATCAGAAAGTGTTGTTTTTTTTTTTTTAAATATTTTCTTCCATAAAAATAGATGTATAACTCATAGAGAATTAAATAAACCCATTATTTAAAGTTGATAAAAAAAAAAAATGTATTACATTTGATTGTTTGCATACTGAATTTTTTTTTTCCGCAAATAGGAAAATAAAAATTATATATATTTTTCAGACTTCTGCAAATAATTTTAAGTAGAATAGAGTACTTTAGTAGTAGTATTTAAGGAGTTTTAAAATTTTTAAGAAGAATAAAATTACATAATAACTCTCAACATTTCAATAAAATTAGATAGATAGGGTCTAAAAATACGAAACTAAAAAATTTTAAACATCAATACACTTAGCTCTGTTTGTTAAAAGATAATGAATAATAAAACAGCATTGATAGAGAAAAGATATTATATTTAGTTTCACTTAAATTTTTCTATTTCACGGAATAGTAACTGAAGAAGGCGGGGAAATTTTTTAAATTTACTTTTGTATCTTGAGAGTATCATTACTTTAAATTTTAACTTCCACTTATGCAATTTTATTAAATTGAGTACAAAAACTAGCAAATTTAACTAAAGGAATCAGCTTCACGTAGATAAGAGTAATGCAGTAATGCAAAAACATACTTAAGTATCAGCAATTTACTCGGAAATTTGTAATTTTTTTTACATAGAAACTTTTTACATGTTTATCTGCATGGTATGATAATGAATCTCTGATTATAAGATGTACTTCAGTTTTACACATACGTTATGTAATTATTAAACAAATTAAAGTTTAGTACATATACTGAAAAATACATAAACATGCATACAATATAATTTTTCTGAATTATTAAAAGAAATTTACTCGTTAACATAAAATATATTTGGCAAAAAGACATATATATATGTAATATATTTATCAAATTAAAGTATTTTTAGATATTATTATATAATCAAATTTATGAGACAAACAACAGAAAGATTACTTTATAGTTAGTAGTAAATGCCCAAAATATACCAAAAATAAAAAAAAAATGGATGTATATTTTATGAAACTCGGAAGAGGTAGTAAAGTCTAATAATTACTTTTCGTTTCATAAAACTCGATTGGTTTATTAAGCAAAATTTAACTTATGCAATACAACTTAATTCGGCAAAAAAAAAGGAATGTAGTGTGGACCTAAATAAATATAGAGACATAAAAAATTAAAAGATAGCTACAGTAGGCATTTGGCATACAGAACCCACACGCAAATCATTCTATACTTAAACCCCAAAAAAATAAAAAAAAAACCCATATATAGAGCTGCTTTTGTTTTTTAATCAAAGGACAGATCGTTTTATCTGATTGCCAAGACCATAACTCAAGAAGCTTACCATAAACTCAGGTCCAATAATTCTCTCATAAAAGTGCACGTCACGCATCATCGTCTAAATTGGGTGACTTTCAGGACGGTAGTCATAAAGGACGTCGTGCAAAAGGGACGTATTCCGGAACTTTCAATGAGGGAGACTTATGAAGATAATAAAATTCCACTTAAAATGTCCAGATGTTAGCCGACTGGACACGCATATTTGGACAATAAAGTTTCAGGCCCCACCACTTTTATCAATGATTCAATATACTATCGTCTGTTTTATTCATAGCTGTATTAAAAGAGATGCTACTGAATAATCTTATATAATAATAAAAAATACAATAAAATTAATTCTTTATGTTTTTTGTGTGTAGTTGCAACAATTAAGAATTGGTAAGTGTGCTGAAACTCTATATCAATTATTGATTTTAAACTCAAAAGTACAGGTAAGAAAAAATTCCAGTTGAAATTCATTTGTGAGATCTTATCCATTGAAGACATAAAAAATACATCAATACAATATAATTAAGTCTTTATGTTTATATGTCGTTACAACAATTAAGAATTGTTAGGTGTGCTGAAACTTTGTAACAATTATCGATGTTAAACTCAAAAAATTACAGAAAAGAGAAAAAAATTCCAGTTGAAATTCATTTTGGGATCTTATCCATTGAAGTCATATTGTTAACTACTACCTTATTTACACACATTTATTTTCAACTAACTGTGTCAAGGCTGAAAGTTTTTAACGGGGAGATAATTGAAAATAGTTGGATAAGTGCCTTTATATGCAATTTAATGGCTTCACGGAAAGTGATTAGCTCAAGTTCTAATGCGACTAAAAACAAACAATTTTTTTCTGTACAATTTAATGTGTATTCTTAATTTTATAACTCTACAGATATTAGGTGGCAAAAAAAAATTCTTTTTCTTATCTTGGAAACAACTAACTTGTGAAATTTTGGATGTTTCTATGACTTGAAATTATCTTGTCAAATCAAAGACAAATAAGGCTTGATAGAATTTAAGAACCTTTATTAATTACATTCATCAAACTTTTCCCATTATACAAAACCGCAATTGTATTTATTTCAATGAGAAAATACTTTAATTCCCCAAACGAATACTTTGCTGATACTCATTTAGAGAATTTATATATTATTCCCACTAATAAATTATCTAGCAAATATAAATTTCAAAACATTTCGTTGTTTTCCTTAAAAAAAGTTTCATGGTTCACTAATATTATCGTTAACATTAAAATGTTTTATGATCGAAATTTTGTATATTTCGTCTTTATTCGTGACCATATGGAATTTTTTTAACAATGGTAGAACTGATTGTCCTGCGAAGTAAGTCACCAAATAGAACACAGGAATTAATGCATTTCTGTCAAAATCTTGTTATTCTGTCGATGAACAATACCATATTCCAAGAATAAAAAAATACTTTAAATTTAAATTTTCTTTCAAACACAATTCATAGATTTCATCCACTTAATTTCATTTTACTTATTTTATGTATTACTTTCCTTTATTTCATACATCTCAACAGCACTCAGGAGTATGTAGCACTCTTCAAGTTAAAAGGTGAGAGTGAAAAATAATATACAAAATCTAAAAAAAACCCCATCCAGTTACAGAAGTACAACAAATTATAACACATAAAAAAAAATATATGTGATTAAATAACTAATATAATCATAAACCAAAGAGCACAATACAGAAAAAATAAATTGTCATGTAAACAATAATGATATGATAATAATGATATATAAATAAAGTATACCATGGTGTACAAAATATTATGACAGATTGCAGTCTGCGAAATGTAAAATAAGCTCCAAGAATTTTATTATTATTTCAGGATAATAGTTTCTGGGGATGATTAATTATTTTTTTTATTAAAATTAATTAAATTAAGGATTTTCCATCTGGTTCAGGATTTATATATTATATTTTTGTGCCTGAATGTAAAAATGTTGAGAAAGCATTTGACGATGCCATCGTTCTGCAAGAGGACAAGTAGTTGCAGTGTGGAAGGGTTCTCCAGTTTCTCCACAGAAGCAAAAATCATTTTCTGAAGTGTTGAATATTTTGAGGTGTGAGGTTGAATATTTTGAGGTGTGAGGTTGAATATTTTGAGGTATAATTTCTTCTCTGAAAACAATGTTATGATTTTTTTTTTCACAATTTATGTATGTTTTCGAAAATTGTTCACCTTTGTGTGGTTAAGATTCCTGTCCTGTTGCCAATTGTCTAATTAAGAATCCTTTTAAATTATTATTGAGAAAAGAAGCTATACACTGAAGACAAAATGTGACAGCCTCTATAATGTGAATACAAACTGAGCCATCAGCTTTAATTGTTATTTGCCTATTCATTGCCATGATAGTCAAGCCTATGTTTTTATCCAAATCAACTGGATGGAGTTTTATGCATTGTAAATTAGTGTCATGCATTAAACATTTTCGACCTTTAGTGATTTGTAAGAAACATAAAATATTATATATTGAACAAAATACTATCTTCATCCTGGAATATTCTGTGACAATTTTAATGATGGAGTCAATACAGACATAATCTTCTATTTTTCCAAAACTTTAAAGCTTTGAATTTTTCGTCTCTATAAATTTGAAATGCACATTTTAAGCATATATAAACAAGGATTGTTAGGAGAACAAATTCAAATCTGGAGAATTGGAAGCCTGCACTGTTTGAAAATGTAAGCAACTAGGCTATTACGGAGACTCGCAACATTCTACTATAAAAGTAACAAATTTATGATTCAAAATATATTTCCAAAATCGATCTATTCAAAGTGGTACAATTTCAAATGTCTGGATATATAAATTTCAGTTCACATATTTTCAGTGTACATTTTATACAACATTTATAACATTTTATACAGGAATTTATTATGAAGTTTAACTATGTAGATGCTAACTAAACAGAAAACAGAAGTACTTTATTAATACAAAGTATTATATTAATCAGTTTCTTTTCTTCCTTAAAATCGTAACCTTTTTACAAATGAGCATTCAGTGAAAATATTTAATATGTCTTTCTTTGTCATATATATAGATAGATAGTAATTCAGATGTAGTTTTGAAAATTTTATTGCTGAAGATTCTACGTAAAAGCTACTTTCTACACGAAAATTCACGACTAATGATGTATTAGTCCATTTCAGAATTTTTTCAAAAACATTTTTCCTTAAAATATGTGCTAATGGTATAATATTTTCATTTTATGATAAATGAACTATATAATTATCAAATAATATTGTACTTATAATATTGCGTTAATTAATATAATTAATAATATTGCATATAGACAAACACATGCAACCAATGAAAATTCGATAAAACAATTTATTTTTTTCTACACATGCATTATGGTTTTTATATATTTAAAAAATTTTTAGAAATTTTAATACGTAAATTTTTATAGTCCTAAAATTTGTAAAGTCTCTTTCTCCTGTTTTCTTCTTATAATACAAAGTACTAAAGCATTCAATAACTGGTCACAATTGTAGCGAAATTATTAGTACACTTTTCAATGAGTATTAGAGCACAACATTTTTATAAAAATACATATTAAATAAAAATATTTTGTGAATATAACCACAGATACAGAATATCACTACATATATGAAGAATAGTTAAAAATATTCAGGTTATTTTTCGGGCACTAAATTTTCATTCATTCGATTTCTGTCTAATCCAGTGTGTCAAATTCACCTGCCAAATCTTCATGCTTGCTCGACCAATTCTCCAGACATTGTCCACAAGCCAACAACAATTTCTTGATTTGTCCAACAAACTGCAAACTACACAAATCATGTCATATCTGCAAACACCGCCTTTCTGGACAGACACAAACACTTGGAGATGAACACTAAAGAGACACATTAATCCCTAGAGTAAATCAACCTCTCCGACAATAAGCTAAAAGCATCGCGAAAGCTGCCCCGGGACATTCTGTGATGACCGAAGATGTAATAATGCAGAAAATTTCATAGAAGCATTTACGCAGGACGGTTTCGATAGTTGGGAGTTGGGTTATAAAAGATGTTTTCGAGTGTTATTACGAGGCTTAAACGTTCATGACTTGAGGACATATATATATAAAGAGGAAATACAATTATGTTTACTGACTTTTGTGACTAATTGACTGCAATTTATTGAGACAATTACGTCACTAATGCAGTCGGGATTGCAGGCTTTAACCAATAGAATTGGTTTCTTAGTTTGGTTTTAAATATTGTGCTGAAGTAAATATTGTATTTAAAATGTTATTAAAATAATCAATCTTTAAATATTGTATTGAAAATGTTATAAAAATAATTAATCATTAAATATGTTTTTAATAAAAGAAACCAATCATAAAAATTATATTCCATATAAAAAATTTAAAGAACTTTTACTTTCTTTTATGACGTTATAATATATTGTTTTATTCAAGAGAATATTCTGTCTTGGACACCTTCTAACAAATTTTTCTCAATTAAAAAAAAATATATGTAAGGAGGATTTAATACCATAAAATCACATAACTTCAGTATATTACTGAATTGGAAATAATGTATAAAACGCTAAATAACAATATATATAAAATATTATAAATTATGTTCTTCATTTTAAATATATTGAAAATGAAGAAATCTCATACAATTGAATAAACTCATCATTCAGTTGAGAAAACTATTAAGTGCTTTATAAATTATTTAATAATATGACAACTTACTATATGAAAACAAACAGAAACATATATAGTTTATAAATAATTAACACAACTAATATACGTTTGACTTCATAAAATGGCTTCAGTCACTTTGATCATTTAAAAATCTGTAAATCAATGATAAATATGTTTAAAACTTCACTTTTAAAAATAACATAATTTTACAACTAACAGTTTTAATACAATCGCCATATTTTTTTTTACTGTAACACGTCTTTTTTAATACAGAACATCTTTTAATTTTTTAAAAAAATTCAGCTTAATTTAGCTCAGTAACAACGAAAATGTTTGCTTTGAGTCTAAAGCAAGCTTTGATCTTTATGTCTAAATATTTCATTTTATTATTCTAATTCTGCTTTTAATATTTCCAATAATATTCATGCTTATTAAAATAATGAAGTCAATAATGAAAAGGGCAGATGTTGCATTAGTTATTGAATATTTCAAAAGGACGAAATTTTCATAGCTTTAAAGAGGCATTCACAGAATTAATAAACAAATATCCACGTTTTAAAACATCTGCTATTTCCGCAAAACATTGTATTTTAGCAGATTAGCCTACATCAGTACTGTGGGCTCAATCCTCCAAAATTTAACACACGAATAAAAAGAATAAAAAAAATATGTTACATTTTTTCTAAATAAAGTACAAAGTAAATTACAAACAATATGACATTTCGTACATCATCAAATGTATTGTTCCCAATCTTTAATGTATAATCCATATCTTTATCACTGTAATTTAGCTTCGAAGTTATAGTGATCATATCTTTAATATAATAAAAAAAATCAATAAATACGGGCGCGCCTAATGTCCAAAATCACGTTCATTATTGATTTACTAAACAAATAAAGTTCACTTAGTATAAATTACTGCACTCATTTCCCTTATGTAGCATTTTCTAAAACGAACACTAACAAAATAAATCAAGAAAATAACGCTCAGTAAAAAAAACACGGACACACAAATCAAACAAACTGTTTACCATACAGAATGAATCAATAAAAAACTACAGTGATATTCCATCAACGACGGCACAGTAAAACATATGGATACAAGGTGCATGTCATCTTATGGGGCGTAGCTTCTTAAGACCAAGTTCTTTTGGGCAACAATTTCTTTCTATTTTCCGTTGTTTCACTTCACTATCATAGGGGGAAAAAAAGTGAAAATTCATTACATAGCCTTCCCTAATCTGGCACAGGAAAACACCCAACAAATTGAGGCATAACTCAAATAAGGGGTGGTACAATATCGGATTTGCTCCCAAAAATAAATTGGATCCCATTTTTAAGATATGGGGAAGGGATTTTATTTTGGTCTTGTGATTATTTTCGATTCTTATCTTGTTTATTTTATGCTGTTACTATTATTCCAGAAGAGATTTACGGAGTCTCTGGAAAAATGCGCTGCTTTGTAATTGCAGAGCTACATCGATCATTTTATGTTTCGTAAAATTATGTTTTTTAAAGAAATTGGAACCAGTCTTGAATTTAAAAGTAAATGGGTAGTTTTTGTTTGGAAGAAATATGAAGCGTGTGAAAGTCATATAAATTCAAGAAAACATGTTTTTTTTTCTAATATTTGAGAATAATTTAACTCCAAAGCTATTTTTTATATTGTCTTTCGTTTAATTAGAAAATTGCAATTATCTAATTAAACTGCAATTACGAGTTTACCAATTTTTAAGCCAAATTACTAAAATTTCACTTATTGAGATGCTTTATTTTTAAAATCCTTTACTTACATTATATGAATTTAAACTTGCTTTTCAAAATAACTTCAAATCTGTGTCAACGAAGGAAAATATGGCGTTGAAATTGCTAATGTCGAAAGGAAACCTTTACTTAAGATTTTTAATTTTCGCATTAAAGATTTAATTACTTGCATTAATGAATAAAAACAAGGAAGATATAACATTTCCTATTTTAGAAATTCAGATGCCAAGTAACCAATATACATATTTTCAAAATTATGCAGCGATTAACAAAAGAAACTAAACATTTTCATATCTACAGGATGTAGAAACGTCTAATTTTCTTATCTATGGAGTAATAATTTAATATTTGCTCCAAACAATAATGTAATATTTGTATAAAATTACATAAGTAATATAAAAGTTATAAATTAAGACAAAAGATTTTTTAAAAAGCATGTTTTATAAACCTCTTGCAGTTATAACTTTCCTTATAAAATTAGTTTGATACAAGGACTTTAAAATTAAAGCAACAATAAAAGATAATAATATATATAGGTTTATCCAACCAATAAAGATATAAACAAATAATATATATAGATTTGGTTTGTCGCTCTAGGTCATTTTATGCACACTTTATGCTAATTAAACGGGAACCTACAGCTTAACGTAATTCCGAACACAGCAACATACACGCCACTACCAGGATTCGAGCCTGAAGCCTTGGTACCAAAGACCAGAGCGCTAGTCAATTGGCCACTAGGCCGGGGAACTTTAAGAAGTATAAATAACTCTAAAATATGTTGTCCTATATTTGACTGTTTTTCGTATTTATGCTTTGAATTTTTAATGCTTATTTTAGCTCTGTAATATTGCATTTAAAACATATATAGAAAATAATTAAAGTATTTTTTCGGTACATTTTTTTAATGTATGAAAAATTATGGTGCACTTTAATGCCAGATTTTTATATGATTGATCTTCTATTTTTATTCTTCTATTTATTCTGTTTCAAGCTGCAGTTTAAATTATAATAAAATAGGTATCTTTACCTAAAAATATTTTATCATGTATACCATATACCACTAGTACCACATACCAGATGCCACATATACTTGGTAAATATGCACATTTTTAAAAATCCCCATCTTCATCCAATTCAAATTACATCATTTCAATATTGCATGGGAATTATATTGACAATAAATTTAAAATCGATTTATTTGTTGTTGTTTTTTGTACAAGCAAACGAGCCCATACGTGCCCATGATTGAAGGGGAAGGAAGCAGCTTCTGTTGTGATGGAGCACCCAGTAGGTAGAAGTCTGACTTTGGCACCGTGACGCTCTTACAGTCATAGGAGATCGGGACCTACAGCTTAAAGTGGATTCCGAACCACTACAAACATCCATGGCACCGCCGGGATTCGAACCCGAAACCTGTGGCACCGAGCGCCAGAGCGCTAGACACTCGGCTATTCAGGTCCCAAATTTGTGTATGCCAACGGCACGCGGTGTTCCCAGGTGGTCACCCACCCAAGTACTGACCGCGCCCAATGATGCTTGACTTCGGTGATCTGACGAGAACCGGTATATTCAGCATGGTATGGCCGTTGGCTCGATATATTTGTTCTGCATATACAATTTTAAAACAATTTAAGTAAATTGAAATATTCTACTTATCACTTTTTACAATTACTTTTTATTTGAAATAAAAAATATTTTCACATCCTATTTTAAATGGGAACACACTTATTTTTTTTTTTTATTCTAAAAATTTCTTTTAATATGATTACGTAGGAAACCTCTTATATCCTGAATCTTATCATGGCAAAATATTTCTTCTTAGTTTTTATGATTCGGATATTTTTATTAAACAATCCCTTCCGGAAATTTTTTTCTTCCAATATTCTCTTTTAAATGAAAAATTCCGTTATTCCATGTATATAGATACTACTCTGGCCATCAGAAACGCTTCTCGACTGACAACTTTCAAACAAGTTTCATCTTTTGGTAAACTTTATTGTAGAAATATCGAAAACATTTAAACAGTATTTTCCCGAGAAATATAATCCAGTATCTGAAATATTTTCTTGAACCCTTTCGTCGTTTTTTTTTTTTCGTTCCAAAATATTGGATTCGTAACTCCTGAATAAAAGGCTCTTGTTGTCAAAGAAGGAAACCATACTGCGATTCGATTCGATTCTATAATCCTACGCATCGATATGACGGTGAAGATAAATCGATAACACAATACCAGAGGAAAAAAAGGGAGTAACAAAACTTTTTACGTATTAAATGACAATCACTCGCCAATCGAACAGGCATGAAATAAAGAAAGTACAAGAAGGCAAAAGAAGAATCCACAAAAGAATAAGGAATTGAACTGTGACATTTTAGTACGAAATTGGCGATTTTTTTTTAACAATATAAGTAATAACAGGCCCTGAAAATTCAACTTCTGTAATCAACTGGAAAAGGAAGAAATTGGGGCTCGGGTTTTTCTTCTTTCAATAGAAAGAAATATTTAAGGTTTATGTTATTGTTCACAGAAAAAAATACCTATTGGAAAATTCAAGTTTTTCTCTAAAAAGAAAACGCATAATATAGTTTTAAAAAGTATTTAAACAAATTTTATTATTTTTATTACAATTTTTACCTTCTCCTTTTTAGACATCGTCAATTGAAAGAAATAAAATTGATCAAGTTAGCACAATGATATATATATATATTTATATATTATATTATATATATATATATATTTATATATATATATTATATATATATATATATTTATATATTATATTATATATATATATATATATATATATATATATATATATATATATATATATATATATATATATATATACAACAAAGTTAAACAAATGTGTATATATATAAAAAGTAAAGAAAATTTATCACCATATTAGTAATATTTAAAATTTTAGTGATAGATTACAATTTAAAAAAATCTTGAATGCGTCCTACTAAATTTATTACTCTAATAATTTTAATGGTTAATGTTTCTTTGATGCTTTCAAAAATGTGAAAATAGCTTATAGTATTCAGAAAAAGTAGACCAATAATAATAATTTGACTGTGTGTCAAAACCCATACTCAATAAAACTTTTAAAGAAAATTATGTGATATTTTATTGTACTACTGGTTCTGTTCCCAAATAATAACCAGTAGTAACGTCTCGATTAAATTTGACTCTGATAAGCAATTTATGATAAAATATTAAAATAATTAAAGAATTTGCAGTTGAAAGCAAATTAAAACCTAAAATTTAATATCATCATGCTCTCGAAAAACCTATTGTGTATAGTATAATATAAAAGATGTAATGTGTATAAGAAAGATGAAAAGAAACTCTTTATACTAATAATACAGTTTTTAAAGCTAATAATTTAACTAACAAATACCTCCATTTTAGTATATATACTTTTGCCACGACTTGTATTAAAATAAACGTTTTAATGTTAATAATTATTTTAGAATTAAAAATAATTAATAAGTTCCAAAACAGCATTTAAATATCAGAAGAAACCAGCATTCCCAAAAGCATATTTTCTTTAGTTTTCAATTTGATCTTTCGATTTGATTTTAAAAATTTAATTGTTCGTATTCAATCTTCAAAATAGACATTTTTCAAATAACAAAAAATAATAATAAAAATTATATATTTAGTGAAAATATATTTAATATAAATAATATAATTAAATATAATAATTGGATAAATTATATATATTTAACTAAAATAAATGAATATTATTAATTTATAAATTCACTATTCATATTGATTATATTAAAATAATATAATTAATATATTGATAGTTTAAAAAAATATTTTTAAAGAAAATATTTTGTGAAACATGGATGCATTTGGAGGATCTTTATTATTTAGAATACTCTACTTACTCTACTGGCTCTACTGGCATATACGAAAATATTAATACTTTGATGTATCAGAGTTTATGATAGAGAAATATTATATTTATAGACTTATTAGTTGAATCCAAACTAAAGACTTAAATTTAATCTTGGTCAGAGCAAAGTAATTCATTCTAAATAGTAAATTGCAGTATTTTTGTTATTCAGAAAGATTTACTTTGCTCTTACTTTCTATTAATATAATATATATATTTATATATACATATACAGAGAGAGAAAGTTATTTGATAACGTTTTAAAAAAGGCTTCCATTGCTTAAAAGTGTAATTCGAATAGCGAAATAATAAAATTTAATCAGAAAGTTATAAATCAAATGAAAATCCAATTGAAAAGGTCAAAAGAGAATCCATTAATAATGAATATTCTTGGTTACGAATTTCAGCTTTGATTTGAGAAATTAATATTTCAGTGAGAGGTGAAATTGAATGTTGAATACGTTCTATTAAATTTATTATTTAAATAAATTTTAATATTTTTCTTTCAGAATTTAAAAAATTGGTAAAATAACTTATTATATTGATTTAAAGTAACTGTATCTGAATTAAATTTGTATGAGATCCAAAAACTTTATTACAGCGAAGAATTTTATTCAATGATTATAATTTATAAATTTAGGACGCTATACATTATTGAAACTTTATTGTTTATTCTTGAAAGTCCTTTCAAATTATAATTCACTGATGAATGATATAAATTGATAAGTAATTCTTCATTCATTCATTTATTTATTTATTAAAAATTTAATATTCGAAATCTAAGAATTTCCCTTTAGGCAAAAGTAGTCTCATATTGTTTAATTTAAAAAGTTGGAGAAAAATCAATTTAAAACTTAAGTATTTTTATAGTATTGTTTAGAATTATATTATACATACTAGTTCTGCACAATGAAATATTAAAATCTTGAATATTTATTATTAATAAATTTATTTTTCCTAAACATGCAAAATGGTTTTCGCTTAAACCTGAAAGAAAAAAAGTAAAGATATTTTTAAAATAATAAGAAAAATGGGCCAAACCGCAGAATAGGGACCGTTGGGATCCCGACCGACTGTTGGGACCGATTTTTTGGCGCCCAGTGGGCGAAAAGTCGCTAGAAGTGGTAACCCGGGTTTCATCAACTACTGGAATGCTATAGAATACCAAACGTCCAATAGACATGTTTTAGATGAGGAGTGGCTGGATCTGGCTATCAACAATCGACTGTGCATATCTAGGGATGGTCACTGCGTCACTAAGGTCACTTAAAGTGAAACATAGAACCTGTTATATTCGTTGCTCCAAGAAAAATTATAGTCTGAGAATTCATGATGCGGCTTAATTATTCTGCGAACTCATAACCGCAAACCCATAAATAAAAAAAAAAAACAATATCTATCATATAATCGCAAGAATATTAGTTTAAAATCAAAGTTCCTTTTTCTCAATTTCGACAGTTCATTTTTGAATATATGGATGCACACATAATGTATTTTTTTTTGATACATTGGTTTTCACTACTTTGGCCATCATAAAATAAATATATTTTGTATAAGTGTGACAAACCTTTCACAGGCCGGGAAAATATTAAAGGCGGGCCGTGGGTTGGCCACCCTGTTCTAGATCATCTTATTGGTTCATTGTCCTAACGGCGGTCATTTCATTTTGAACCACACTGGATAGCAGGTGCATTTATTTTCGTTCTTTGTGAGCGGTCCGAAATCTTTTGATTCACCATATCAATTTTAGATTAAGTTTATTTTGGGTATGAGAGATGCAGGCATTATTTAAAATTGCAGGCGGATAACATAGCAGGATTATGGGATGACAAGATAAGGGTGTATGTTTGAAGAGTTGATTTATAAGAATGTTGGGTATCCGATTTGTGGAAAGGATGTGATTCTAACTGTTATGAAAGATAAGTTTGATGGATATTTGCGGAGATGCAGGGCGAAATTGAATGGTGTAGCGCAAAATGTGAAGACATTCTGTTGTGAAATTTCGTGATTATCTCAATCAAAAATGAGTTTGTGCGATATTATGAGACTTACGTATGACTGCATCCTCTGGACATTCGACTGTGGATATGGCGGATGATATCGAACATGCATTTAATATGATTGGAATAGTTTTTTTTTGTCAAGAAATCTGTATGGATATGACTATGAAAATATATCATGACTGATAGGAATAGAATACGAAAATTTTTTTTTTTTTTTTAAATCTGTATGGATATGAATACGAAAATACATCATGACTGATTGGAATAGTTTTTTTTTTTTATCAAGAAATCTGTATGGATATGAATACGAAAAAATAACATGACTGATTGGAATATTTTTTTTTTTTTGTCAAGAAATTTGCAGGGATCTGAATATAAAATTGAAATCGCAGTCTGGAGTTCAGTGTTATCAATGATAATGATTCGAGGTAAGTGCATTTTTATTTTAAAATTGGTAAAATTTGCAACATATTTTCTATTTATTCAAATTTTCTGCTTCGTGAAATAGAACTATAGTGATAGGTTACTTCACTTATAATCGTAATCCGTTATTTGGCGCGCTTTGGCGAAAAAAATTGCTATCAAACCCCAACGAATCTATTCTGTGATTTTACCAAATTATTAATCCCGGAAATACAGTATCTGAATTTGAATGTATGTTATTGTACACAGTAAAAAAAAAGAAAAAATATTATTTTAAGGATAAGAAAATATTTTCATTTTAAACTTAGCTTTTAAATAAATCAAAGTTAATTTATTCAAAATGAAAAAACAATACATTATTCATAATGTACCTCTTAAATATAAAGTAATTTTCAATAAAAAATTTGCATAAATATGTATAGCTTACTTTACTTTCTGAAATGATTGGATTTGAATTCTTCTTGCACTTTAGTTTGAAATGTAGTAGAAATCTTCTCTTATATTCAAACTATTATTGAAATATTTCATTCATTGAATTGAAAAGATTCAACAATTTATAAATTATAATTTATTTTTAATAATTTAATACATTAATTGTTTAAGTAAGAATTTTAAAAAATTGAAATAGCTTTGAGATAGTAATCACTCAGAATACTTAATTTATTACCTATCACAGAATATTTTTTAAAAGAAATTTTATGTTTCAATTCAATTAGAATAAAAAATTCTGTGTTAAAGGCATTGAAAATGGGTTAAAAAACACTCTTCGTATAAATTTAAGATATAAAAAATTCGTCATTTTTATATTTTATTTATATGCAATTTGTATAGTTTATAAAGAAACCTTTCATTTGGAATAAAAACTATAACTCTATATGTATGATGAATAGAATAATATCTTTATTTAAATATTGTTACCTTAATAAAAATAAAATAGCGAGTCATAAATTTAAAAAAAAATGAATGCATGTTATTTTATACAGTACAACGTATAAAATAACATAACGTAATTATTAGAATTTTAAAATGGGCATTATCATTATAGATATTATTAAATAAAAAATTAATAATAAAATACATATACCTATCTAAAATTGTATTTATTTTATTGAAAATTTTAATATGCATAATATCATTTGAAATAATTTTTTTAGTTATATAGTCACGTTTATTTTACAAAATCTACTCATTTTATTCAAATTCGAATGTCAACTGAAGACTTTAATTAGTTTATTTTTAGAGTTTTTTTTTTTTTTTTTTTTTAGTCTTAAATGAATGTCCAAGATTTTTATAAACGAAAACAATGAATAAATATTTTAGTTAATTCCATTTTACTGAAGGTCATTTTTATAAATGAATAGTTAAAAAAATCTAATTAAAAACGATGTACAAAAAATTGATATTTATCATTAAAAAATATTGATAATGTTTTGAGTACGGTCGTATTGCGTATGGTCGTATCGTCTTTATGCATCTATAAATAATTCTCTTTTTATAAGGATATAAAATCGTTTTATTATGAATTTTTTAAAAATAAATAGAAATTTAGATTCTTTAAAAGTAATGTTTTTTTTCATATACTTAGCATTTTAATTTGAGACAATAATATAATTAATAATGTAATTAATAAAACTAATAACTTAGAGACCATTTATATAAACTAAAAAAAATGAAATCGAAAATATTTTTTTCGCAAAAGGCTGAACTTTATATAAATATATATATACCCGCAATTTAAAACAATTTTATGTAGAAAGTAACAAAAATAATTATTATTTTTTTCAAATTGGTAAACTGAAAATAGTAAACAAAATGGATCAAAAGTTTATCTTAAGAAATAGTTCCTTTATATTTGTATTCTTGATTCAAAAGAAATCTTGAAAGTCTGAAAGATTTATCAAGCGGAAATGAATGCCATTTATTATGCGGAAATGAAATACTATCATTCTACTCATTTCTACCTGTTAAAGAAAAAGTTTTAAAAAAATTGTCTAATTATTAATTAAAAAATATAACCGTTATACTAACATAATGTATTTGATTAAGTGGTGTGTCGATTGTAGTACATTTTACACAAATATAAAAAGTCACTTGATAAATTCAGAAAGTTATTTTTATATATGAATTATTTCTTTGTTAAATCTTATACAGTAATTTTAACAAACATGGACGATTTGATTTGAGTCACTGATTTGGCCGAATTTGTAGCAAATTTGGCATCACCCAAGATTTATATATCAATAGTATTCACCTACTTTTTTAAGAAAGGTATAAAATGTTTGATATTTTTGAATTATCGACAAGATCTTCAGAATCAAACAACAATTCTGAAAGATCAATTGTAGCAAATTATAACCTCTTTGATGTTCTGGACACTATGATTGAAAGTTTGAGTTTTTATTTAATCAGAGGGTCTAATTGTCAAATGGTTTACACTCTGTCGCAACATTCAACAAGATTCCACTCTTTTTCACAGTGTTCGACGAGATCACATTCTTTCATAGTAACCAATGATATTATTCATTCATGGTAACCAACGATATTACATTTATTCATAGTAACCAACGATATTACATTCATTCATACACTGAAGTGACAAAAGTCATGGGATACCTCTTAATATCGTGTCGGCCCTCCTTTCGCCCGGCGAAGTGCAGCAACTCGACGTGGCATGGACTCAACAAGTCGTTGGAAGTCTTCTGCAGGAATATTGAGCCATGCAGGAATCGATAGACGTCCATAATTGTGAAAGCGTTGATGGTGCAGGATTTTGGGCACGAACAGACCTCTCGATGATGTCCCATAAATGCTCGATGGGATTCATGTCGGGCGATCTAGGTGGCCAGATCATTCGTTGGAATTGTCCAGAATGTTCTTCAAACCAATCGCGAACAGTTGTGGCCCGGTGACATGGCGCATTGTCATCCATAAAAATCCCATCGTTGTTTGGGTACATGAAGTCCATGAATGGCTGCAAGTGATCTCAAGTAGCTGAACATAAGCATTTCCAGTCAATGTTCGGTCCAGTCGCACCAGAGGACCAAGTCCATGCCATGAAAAACAGCCCACACCATTACGGAGCCACCACCAGCTTGAACAGTGCCTTGCTGACAGTTTGGGTCCATGGCTTCGTGGGGTCTGCGCCACACTGGAACCCTACTATCAGCTCTTACCAACTGAAATCGTGACTCATCGGACCAGGTCACGGTTTTCCATTCATCTAGGGACCAACCGATATGCTCACGTGCCCACGAGAGTCGCTGCAAACGATGTCGTTCTGTCAGTAAAGGCACTCGAGTCGGTCTTCTGCTGGAATAGCCCAAGAAAGCCAAATTTCTCCGCACAGTTCTAACAGACAAGTCCCTTGTACGTCCCACATTGATTTCTGCGGTTATTTGATGCAGTGTTTCTTGTCTGTTAGAATTTACGACTCTTTGCAGACGTCGCCGGTCTCGGTCGTTAAGTGCAGGCGGTCGACCACTGCGCTGTCCATGGTGGGATGTTATGCCTGAAATTTCATACTCTCGGCACACTCTTGATACAGTGGATCTGGGAATGTTGAATTCCTAACGATTTCCGAAATGGCATGACCCATGCGTCTAGCTCCAACTAACATTCCGCGTTCAAAGTCTGTTAATTCCCGTCGTGCGGTCATCATCACGTCAAAACCTCTTCATATGAATAACTTGAACAGAAATGAAAGCTCTGCGAAAGCACTGCGCATTTATACCTGTTCTACGCGATGCTACTGCTATCTGAAAATTTGCATATTTCCATCCCATGACTTTTGTCACTTCAGTGTAGTAATCAACAATATTACATTCATTCATAGTAATCAACGATATTACATTCATTCATAGTAATCAACGATATTACATTCATTCATAGTAATCAACAATATTACACTCTTTCATATAAATTAACAATATTACACTCTTTCATAGTACTCAACGATATTGCACTCGTTCATAGTACTTAACGATATTGGCCTATTTCATAATATTCAGCGATGTTGCATAATGCCATGATTACCAACGAAATGCACTAGCTCACAATTTTTTTTCGCTCCGCCAAATTTACCCCAGAATCTATTCGTTTTCGAAGTAATTATTGATTAAAAGCTAGAATTTAATTTTCAACAACTTGCATTCCTGCTACCGTGAAATATTATAGATCCACGAATAGGGTTGGATAATTTTATTTTTGCCAAAAATATTTTAAGCTTATATATATTTTACAAAAGAAATTAGTTATCTTAACTTAAAATAAATAATCAACAGTATTAGCAATAAAATACATGCTGCAAACACATCATCGAAAACTAGTCAATATAGCTTAATCACTGAAAAATAAACGATATATTTCCTTAACGTTTTAAAACTAGTTATTGTTTGAGAAGAAAATGAAACTTTTTCTTCTCGCTTTTCATTTTTTTTTTTTAGCATTACTTCTGAACGAAGAACAAAAAAAGTTGAGATAATATCCTAGAAAATAGATATCCTAAAGGAATTTTTCCGCCTCAAATTACTTCATCCACTGTCGATATCTTTCCCAGCATGTTACCTCCGAAAAACTTTTCCTTCCCTTTCACAAACACCCCAGGAGAGACGTCCTATTTTCCCTTTCGCCCCTCGTCTTCAAAAACATGTCTGCTGCAAATATCCAGGACGCCAATTTCTCCCTTTTACATGACATATTTCAAACGACGAATTTATTATTTGTGTTTTGACTATGTTCGATATGTTCATTTGGGAATCGAGTTTCAAGTCTTGACGATATAAATATTGAAAATAAACTGTTTTTTTCTCCCGATATTCGTTTCAAAACAGCGGGTACCTCAGCAATGGAAAGAAAAGAATAAAATAAGAGAACTTAGTCTTTTAAAATATATTTTATTCTCATTTTTTAATACTACATGAAAATATATTTTTAAGCAATTAATGTTTTATTCATTAATTTAAACCATTTAATATGACTCTGAAAAAATTATCAAAAATTTTAATAAATATGAGTATATCTTAATTTAATATTCAAATAAACCAAAGATATGCATATTTTCTTATATTTTGAATAATTTCAAATAATATATATCAAAGTAGATAAAAAAACGTGTTTCAAAAAACAAAAATAAAAGCTTTTATTAAAATTTACTACAAAAGAAAAAAATGTTGAAATAGCCCTAAATAACCTGATGTGATTAAAAATAAAATCGTGGAAATTAAATAATCAATGAGGAAAAAACATGTAAAAGTAATTTTGTAAAAATGTAGGATTTCGCTGCTTTTTAATACAATTAGTATGAATTATACTTAATTTGTACAAATTGAATTGAACCATTAAATGTTCTCAATTAGGTAAAAATAAAAACTAGTGAAGAGTATTAACGTTTTAAGAGTAGATTGCCACTAATGGGGCGAAATATGGAGCATATTAAAAAAATCGTAGAATAAATTACTAACCTACAAAAACATTTTATTTTTGTGTCACTAAAAGGTGTATAAATATTGATGCGGAATATCTCCAAGTGATACAATAATTGATATAGTATTTCATTTTTGCTGATAATCGAGACATCTCAGGCTGATTCAAGACATAATGCATACAACGTCAAAAATCCTAGAAGTATTAGAAAATGTATTCTGGCATTCAAAAATTAGAAAATACTGCATTTATTTCTTTTATTTGCCAGTTTACAAAATAAAAAAAATCTATATTTAATATATTGCTACATTTGCTAGCAATAAATTTTGTAATTATTAACATAATTCATTCGAAAAGGAATTTAAGGGTTAATTTTAAATAAATTTTTTAGATAATCTTTTTAATATATAGCAGGATTAATAACGATGTACTCCCAAATATATAAGCAGATTCGTTTATAAGATGAGGCTGAAATCTTAGACTCGTTAGATCGTTAAAATCAATCGTTTTGAGTTTACCCAAATCTCAAAATAAAATAATTCACGAAGCTGAAGTTGTAAGTCGAAAAAATTCCGATATTTAAACAAGTTGCCGTGAGGGCGAAATTGTTGCTACATGTAAAATGGGTGGTATATTTTCCTTATTAAATTGCCGTAAAGTAAAAATTTCACCGATTTTCACCGATAAAGTAAAAGCCACCGATTTTCCATTCAGTTGTCTTGTAAGCGATCTGTGCTCGTCTATTTTCTGTACCATTTTACTTTTTGCCTAAAATATAACGAGAAAAAAATATTCTTATACGGAAAATATCAAACTACACTTGATCACACTTATTGAAACGTTTTCATACTTTTCCGTTAGCCGGGTGCAAATTTCACTAAACATCAGATTTTTTTTGTTTTCGTAATCAAACCCGTTCGTAAACAATTTCGAAAATAAAACAAGAGATTTTCAAGTCAGAAATATTCAAAAATAAGTATATTTTGGCAAGAAGGCAGTCAAATAACTCCTATCATCTAACATTATTTTTATTTTCATAAACTCAAGAAAAATAAATTAAAGAAATAAAAAAGGTGATACATTTTCGTTATATGGAGATTTCTTCGCTTACATCCGAAGAATAAAAATGTACCCTAGGCGTTTTTGTTTTGTTTTGTTTTTTTGTGAGATTATTGAATTCGTATATATAGGCCGACCTAATGTTATTATAATTATAGCTTAGCTTATTTAGCTTAGGAAAAGCTCAAAAAATTCTCGGCTTATTCACGGAAATGCAAGGTTAACTAATCATACTCCTTCCCTGATTAAAAAGATATTTTCTTAAGAACTAATAGCATAAGAAAAAAATGGGAATGTATCTTACATCAACACCCTTGAGAGATGTTTACTTAAAATAAGTGTTGTTTATTTAAAGCCTGCTAATGTAAAAACATCTTCTAAGGAAATTATGACAGTAAACCTCATCACTTATTCATTGGCATGATCATTAAGAGATGTAATTCCTTCTGTTACCAAAACGCATACATTTAAATAATTTAGGCTCTTCTAATAGATGTAAATATTGGTTCAACTGTAGATAAGATGGATTTGTCCACCATGATAGAATTACGTTAAGCGATACAAGAATTAGATAATGTCACGTAAGTATAATGAAAGACTTGTTTCAAAGTTTTTTAAATATATGCTTCCGTAATAGAGGATAAAATATTTACACAAATTAAAAAGTTATTAAGAAATTTATACAGACTAATTATCTCATGATGCAAATACATATTATTTTACAAACTGAATTCTATTATAGAAATTCATTTACAACTAAAAATTCCAAATTTTAATTAATTACTAGCAGATACGATTCGGTGTTGCCCGATCGCAAATATAATAATAATTCACCAAAATAAAAAATATCCGTGCACAAATAAAGATTTGAAATGTTAATTAACTCGCTTTAAATAATGTAATTTGGTTAAATGAAGCAATTATTTTTATCCAAAAATTCACAATTTTTTTAATAATCTTTAATCTGTTAATACTTGTTAAGAATATAATAGTTTTAATTTGGATAATAAATGTAAAACTAATACTGTAAAATTTTTACCGTAATTGTTTTACAATAATTTAATTAATAGCGTTAGTCGATTTTTAAAGCAGGGTGCCACCTAGTGGATGGAAAATCTGATGCCAAAAAAGGATTAATAAGATTTTTGTTTAGTTAAAAAAATAATTAATAAGAACATTTTCTTAAATTTTAAATGAAATAATGCATTTAAAGAAAAATGCAGAATTTTCTAAATGGGATATTCTTTGAGTTATGCTAGGACACGCACAATATATATATGTTACAGTAAATGTGATAAATCCGGTAATTATTCATAATCACCGGTGATTTAATCAGGTGGTTATAAATAGTCACCGCATTATAGAATATATAGCATTCACCGTATTATATATATATATATATATATATATATATATATATATATATATATATATATATATAGTGAGTGAGCTATACAAATTCAATTTTCCTTAATTTGCAATACGTTAAAAAGGAGTAGTATTGGTGTTAATTGTTGCAAAGTTCTTCAGATGGTCAGTCTGGAAAAGAAGATCGGAGAAGAGCATTCTCTGATTTACTTTTACAAAATATTCAATTAAAGGACAATAATCCTTAAAAATCAGGTATAAAATATCTCCTTCCTTAAAAGAATAATGCCTGCACATCGAAATGATATTCCCAATATAAATTTGAAGCTGACCACCAGGACTTAATAATAGAGTTAATGAACCATATGCTGATAAAAATAAAAACCTTATCATCAAAGGAAAAATACTATTAAATGGTAAATAAAGGTTTTTTGTTAACTAAATGTTTTTTTATTGAAGTATAATTGCGCTATTTTTAAATAACTTCAAAGAAAACTAATGCGAAACAAAATAATCCTTATTTGTAAAAGGAAATTTTATTTTTGTAAAAGAAACTTAAATGGAAATAGGTTATTTTTAGAAATTATTGCTTATATATAAAATAATTTTTCTAAGAGATTAATTATTAGCTATCGTACTAACGTTTAAAAATACATTCTTAGAAGTGAATGCAATTTTCATGAGTCGCCTTTATTTTAAAAATTAAAAAAATTAATTTAATTGCATAAAATATTCCCTAAATCTCTTCTTTTATATCTTAGATCAATAAATGTTTCTTAAAAATAACTATGATTATATTTGACATTTTAAATACTATTTTGAGATTAAAATTTTTTTTTTTGAATTTGAGGGGGATCTATTTACAAAAAATATCGACCTATAAGATGCGAAGAAATATTTAGCTTCGATATTTAATGCAGGTCACGCATCAAAAAATATAATTCAAACTCAAGCGAAGAATTTATAAAATGTCAAATTTTTACACTGCTTATTTATTTTAAATAAGATCTATTTATGTTTTAATATGTGATCGAAACATTTATACTGTGTTTAAAAAATTGGCAATGGGAAATATTTTTTTTTTTTTTTTTTTTGGTAAAAGAAAATGATTATATCAACAACAAAACAATAACAATTTTAAAAGTTTTTTATCTCTTCCAATATTTATAAATTTTTTTAAAAGATTTTTTTACAAATTAAATTAATTTAATAACATTTATTACAGTGTAGATCTTTGATTAAAATATTTACTTGCTCAGAAAGTGTAGATTCTGCGACTTAAAACATTTTATTGAGCCCTTCTTTATTTATTTATTTTTAAGATAACTATAAATGTTCGTACATTTTAAACGACAAGAAGAAAATTACCAAAAATCTGAATTACAAATACTAAAATAATATTAATAATAGGAAATTTATACATTTAAAGATCCAGAAGTAATCAAAACTTGAGAAAAAAAATTATGAAAAAATTTCTAGTAGATTACCTTGCTTTCAAATATGTATAATATTATAAAAAAAAAAAAAAACCCACATTTTTAAATAGGTCTGATATTAGTCCTTTTGATATTTAATACATCAAAACAATACTTTTAAAATTATTTAGTACAATATAGTTGATAAATTTTTTCATCATCCATAAATTGTTCAAAACTACCAAATAATAATAATAATAATAAACTTGAGTTGCGGTTCCAATTTAAATAACATACAATCAAGCAACAGTGTCAATTTGAAATCTAAAAAATAATAAGTTATAATTGAAGTAGGGGACTTTTAAATAAACTAAGTCAGGCCAAATCTTTTCTTATATTTGAGTTCATCATATTTATATATTTTTAAACTCTAATTTAATCACTATTCACATTAGTAACCGTAGAAACGCATGCTAATACACACGCGTTGTTGCACTTGCATTTTTATTGCATTGTGTGATTTTATTCATAAATGAGCTTTAGTGATCATCCTCAATATATCAATATAAAACAATGTTGAACGCGAAAATAGATGACCCTGCTTGAAAAATTTTAATATATCAATTTACAGATCTTTCAGTAATTTCCTGAATTTCTAGTGAGTTATTTATTAGCATTTTTTAACAGCTTCTCTATTTACCAGTCATTACCTACAAATTCATGACCAGAACTGAAGACCCTCTTAAAGCTATATAATTCGATTTAAAAATTGAATAAATGATTTCACATATTAAAAAATGAATGGCTTGATGTTTTTACAATGAAAATCAATCATTATGATCACTATGGATAATATTTCATTTCTGCTACGCAGTTAGCTATTCGGTGGAAAAATTACCTTTTTCTTGAATTCAATCTAACAACAGCTACATACATCACCTAGCTGTTTTGATGTGATTGAATTCGTTTCTTTTGCAGAGGGAATACTTTTTCTTTTTGATATTACGAACCAACTATAGGAACAGATTGTAGTTCTCGAAACGCCTCTTAATGATCAAGCCTTCTTTGAAGTAGGTGGATGATATTAATCAAGTTCAGTTCCAGAATTCCAGCAGTTTGCTTTTATAGAAATGAATGATTTCTTACCTTCATTGTTCCTTTTTATATATTTTTATAAATCTGGATAGATGGAATAATATATCCTTATTTCTATAAGGATTAATACTTTAGTTTATCTAATTTTCTGTAAATTATTGTGCATTCTTAATTTAATCCAAAACTCGTAAAAACCGTTTACGAAAATTAAATTACAAAAAGGGAGGTTCAGAAAACATATTTATTAGAATTAGCAGAAAGGTAAACAGGTGAATCGAATACTTGTTAGGGTTGCTAGTCAGATAATCGCGGCACAAAGCAGTTTTGAAAGTAAAATGCTCAGCAACTATTCTGGAAACAAGTAATATATAAAAAAAAAAATAAGTCAATTCCTACTTTTTTTTTTTTTCATTAAATTGCAGAAAGTCTTTATAAATAATTTTCATCCATTTTTTTTAAGTTTATCTGGCGCCATCTATTGGTGGTAGATATATGCAACTTACATCTAAAAAAAAACTAAAATTAATTAATTAAATTTAATTACTGAATTAATATTTGAAAAAAGTATATTAACATCAAGTGTCATCCACTGCAAGTTAAAAAAAAATGTATTTGAACTTGAGTGGATGAATAAAAAGTATTTTATGAACGATTGAAAATTTGAACAAGATATACATAGGGAGAGTGTGAGCTAATAGAAGGAATTGAATAACAGAAGTGTATCCTAAAATAAAATGAAACAAAACGCAATATTTTAAACATTGTTACACATAATAAAAATTACTTGAAAAAAAAAAAGAAAAAAAAAAAACTCCGCGAAAATAAATTTTGTCTTTTGTCCTCTGTTTAATTTCGTCCAACATGGCTACTTACCAGTTTTCCACAACATCCGATGATTGAACATTACAAAGCAGATTTGGTGAGTAGGCATCAATTTGGCTTGCAACAATGACGTAAAGTATTGTGTCGGCAAGAAAGTAATTGCGGTTTTCGCAATGTTTTAAATGGTGAAAAACGAAAAGAATACTATAAGAATATCGATATCTTAACAATATCCAATGAGGTATACTCCCAGACAATCTCTTTAGACTTCTGCACCAGTAGTCGTATGTATTTCTAGTATTCAGAAAACTGGACTATATCTTATACAGGATATCCCAACTTCTACTACTTCAGCTGTAGTGTATCATGTAGGGATATCCTACAGCATCTGGTTGATTCTGAGTGAAAACTACAAGCATTTATAACTTATCCATGTTACTTTTGTGGATGATTAATAAACAGCATGTTTATTAATCAACTTTACTTGGTCCCTTCATTTCTGGTATTTTCTGTGTACACCACCGCATCAGTAAAGAGTACACGACCCTGTATAGTATGCGATTCCGAATCATCCAGATGTAACCTACCCATTCCTAGAAGTTCGTAAATATAGTGCTGAGAAATCTTATGTAATTTTCTTTAAAAATATTTAAATAAATATCATATCAAATTAAATATTAATCCCAGAAAAATCAATTTAATCCAAAAATATATTACTTAGTTAATAGTAAATATGCTTAATTGATTTAATAAAACTTAAAATTAAAGTGGAATACAAATTACTAGATTATTTTTAAATTTATTATTTGTCAAAATAATTTTGCTATCAAATGAAAGCTTTTGTTAGCATCTATGCATACAAATTTAATTTAATTCTAATATTAATTTTAAAGTAGAACAATTGAAAAAGTTAAAGGATAAAAAATGACAATTTTTTTTAAGTGTCTGAACTAGATATGAATTCCTGATATAGTTTAAAAAAAAAACCTTTTAACAAATTAATATCTGGTATTTTTAATTAAACGTTTTTTTCATAAATGCTAAAGTAGATATTTATTTAAGAATAAAATAAATAAATAAAATTAAACTTTTATGGTTCTGTTAGTTTAAATTTTGCTTTAAAAGTTTCACATTTTTTTAAAAAATATTTGTCAAATTATTTTTCTCCTTTTACAAAAACAGAAAACTCAATTTAAATCTTTAGATAGCTTACTACATGAACGATATTAAATCCATTCGATTAATATAGTTAAAAAAAAAGTTACACGATAAACTGTCAAATATTTCATAGTTAGTCAAAATATTTTTACTTTTAAATGAAGCCTTTCTTTTAAAAAAAATATAAAAATATTTAAAAATATTTTGTCAAAGCATGGTAAAACGTGGATAATTTTTCTTCATTCAAAATTTTACTTTAAAAACTTGTATCATTAATAATAATCAAATATAACAAGAATCTCTGCACTAATCCCCTGCTCTTAGGGAGACTTCGAAAATCATCATTAACCAGAATCAAGAATTCCTCTTAAAGTTTTTTTTCTTAAAATAAATTTTGCACTAATTTAAAAGCATAGATTATTATTTTTTTTTTGATAAAAAAATGTCATTTAATATTTAAAATAAGTTTCTGAGTAACATCGTTTGCTCCATCGAAACACCCTAGATTAAAATGTAACGTGCACTTTTATACATTTTTACAGGTTCATTAATTGGAATATAAAAATTTATTTTGGGATCATTAAAATAGAATTTAGAAAGTAAACGTTGAAGAGAAGCTAAATATACCAATTATATTTCAATGGAATAACAAAATTAATAAAAACATTTTCACTTATTAATTACGTATATAATTTTTAACTAAATTAAAATATTTTGATTTTACTTATAGAAAACAACAACTATTTTTCAACAATTTCATGTTTGTAGTTATGTTGAAAAATGTATTTGTTGCTTAAGTTTTGCACTCTAGAATCTCAAACTATCTGGTGAGATTTTTTCAAATTTTTTAAATATTTCTCAAAATTGCTGATGCAGTTATTTCTAAAAAAAATTTCAGAAAGATATGATTTTCCTACAACACTCACCAAGAACCGTTTGTAATATACAAAGGTATCTAAAATAATTTTGCATTCAAATATTCACTTAGAAAAACTTACAAAAATATGAATTTTTTTTCCCGTTAAGTGAAGAAAGTATCCAAGTGTTTTTTTTATCTTCACATCATTTCAATGAATGCACTATTAATAATTCACAAATCGAATTTTAGACCTTGGATATTCTTAATGGGATGTTTGAAAAACATTGCTTACAAATCATCAACTATAACGAACTGAAATGACTAATGGCCACTGTAATTCGACATCTTTAATCGTACGCAACCAACTCGTCCTGCTTCCGATTGATGGTACTCGATGTCCCTGTTTCCGATTGATGGTACTCGATGTGATGTTTGCGACTCAGGGCACTCGATGTGCTGTTTGCGACCCAGGGTACTCGATGTGATGTTTGCGACTCAGGGCACTCGATGTGATGTTTGCGACCCAGGGCACTCGATGTGATGTTTGCGACTCAGGGCACTCGATGTGCTGTTTGCGACTCAGGGTACTCGATGTGCTGTTTGCGACTCAGGGCACTCGATGCTATTTTGCGACTCAGGGCACTCGATGTGCTGTTTGCGACTCTGGGCACTCGATGTGCTGTTTGCGACTCTGGGCACTCGATGTGCTGTTTGCGACCCAGGGTACTCGATGCTGTTTGCGACCCAGGGCACTCGATGTGCTGTTTGCGACCCAGGGCACTCGATGTGCTGTTTGCGACCCAGGGCACTCGATGTGCTGTTTGCGACCCAGGGCACTCGATGTGCTGTTTGCGACTCAGGGCACTCGATGTGCTGTTTGCGACCCAGGGCACTCGATGTGCTGTTTGCGACCCAGGGCACTCGATGTGCTGTTTGCGACCCAGGGCACTCGATGTGCTGTTTGCGACACCCAGGGCACTCGATGTGCTGTTTGCGACTCAGGGCACTCGATGTGCGGTTTTGCGACCCAGGGCACTCGATGTGCGGTTTGCGACCCAGGGCACTCGATGTGCTGTTTTGTGACTCAGGGCACTCGATGTGCTGTTTGCAACTCAGGGCACTCGATGATGTTTGCGACTCAGGGTACTCGATGTGCTGTTTGCGACTGAGGGTACTCGATGTGTTGTTTGCGACTCAGGGTACTCGATGTGCTGTTTGGCGACGGAGGGTACTCGATGTGTTGTTTGCGACTCAGGGTACTCGTGTTGTTTGAGACAATGGTACTTGATTTGTTGTTTGGGACTAATGGTCTTCCGCAAAAAAAAGTACCTTGATAGTGCTCTATCTGTTTCTTATGATTGGTGGTGTTTGATCTGTTGTTTGTGACTACTAGTGCTCGATGATCACATTAATTTATCAATTTTTTCAGTCTGTTAAAAGAAAGCTTTCACTGAATCCTTATGAAAAAGCTCAAAGGCTCTCAAAAGTTGTAAAAAAATCCAAAACTCAATGTGGTATGTGTATAGCTCATGTTGTATCCACATTAAAATGCTGTTAACACACACACACCCGAAAAAAAACCACTGCATATCTTTGCCATTTTTCAATTAATTCGTTTTCAAATTTAATTAACCAAGTTCAAACACCCTGAGCTATTAAATCACGAATACTTGTGAAAAAAACTACACTCTTATATATCTAATTGCTTAAACTTTGACAAAGATATAATTATTTTAGAATTTCTGCGTGTAAGAAAAAAACCTTGCATAAAGATACAAGATTGCATAAGTGAACCCCACCATTGTTTAGTAATTAGCTTCGCAAATGGGCGTTCGTAGGAATGCCTGCTATCCCTTCATTCCTGATGTAATTAGATGAAGTTTTGCTCAAGTTCCACGCCTCTTTTCAAGAGGCGGAATAATGCATCTTTCTCTGGAATGATAGGTTGTGAACATTTAATTATATCACAAAGCGTTTAATTAGGAAATCAGCTTCGGTCTTCTAAGGCAACAAAAAGAACCCTGATTGGCGGATGCAGTTCAATATTTACATTCCTGGGCCTATTTTGTCACGCATCTACAAAGAAAAAAAATTTTTTTGCTTTTTCAACGTTTAATTGAATTGCCATTTCTTAAGATAACTTTTAAATACAATACTTTTCCCTATAATTAGATTAAAAATTAATTTATTTTCGTTAAAATGTTTTTGTATGTTTGAGAAACTATTTTTAATTGAATATTTTTACAAAAGATAAGATTGTTTTTAACTTTTAATTCATCTCAAGACATTTGTATGAAATTACTCGATTTGGTTAAAATCTTATAAAACAAGATTATTAATAAGAAATAATATGATTAATGACAGCGTATTATTTATTTTTAGTGCTTATATTATTTTTCTTAAGCTCTAATTTAACTCCGTAATAACTATACTTATTTTAAATACGATATGTACTGAATACGTTATAAATATTTTATTTAGTTTAATATAAATCTTATGACTAATTATAATTGCGTTTTGTAACCTATCAATTAGAATGACATTTTTAAATATTGAGTATACATTATTTGAGTATTTCTAAAATTTAAACAGTTTTTCTTTTTAATTCAATTTAAGTTAATTCAGTTTACTTTTTTTTTTTTAAAAAATAATGTCCTTGTAATAATGTATAATAAAAATAAATAATGTATAATAATAATAAAAAAATAATAAATAATGTATAATACTAATGAGATCTTTGTCTTTTTCAGAGAAAATGAAGGACTTTTCATTGAATAAGTTAAAATTTGTAAAAAAAATTAAAAAATAACTGTGAATAAGAATACGTGAGAAACCATAACAATAATTAAAAATTTTAATTAAATTGTTAGGGGAAAAAATAAATAAATTGGTTAATTGATAAGCAAAAAAACTAAAATCAACAAATCGATCAAGAAACTACAATCGACACATATATTTACCATATACTTACATTAAAATGTTTATATTCTATATATGTATAGTTAACTATATTATAGTCAACCTTGTTCGCGATTGTATAATACCATATGCAGCTTGTCAATCAGAAATTGGTTGCTGTCGATGGTCGTGTTTCAAAGAATGAGTAAGAAAAACTGTATCATATTCACTCGATCTACATGGAAAATGTTTTGTTGGGGTTTTTCCTTATTAAAAATATTTTTCCTGAAAGTCAACCCAGAAAGTATTAAAATCTCCTATGAATACTAGAATTAGATCACCAAATAATTTTCCGTAATAAAATTACCAACAGATGCCAATTTGACAAATAAATAAATGGCAGTAACATTAAATAATGCTTAAATATAATATTCTATACATATTTTAACGTAAAAATATATGACCAAAGCATTACATAGATTTAACTTGAATCACATATGGAAATTTTCGGTGAACAATATTATAAAGCAACATTTCTCATAAATAGAATACATTTTACAAAGTCAAAACAAATCATAGTTTGAACAAATATGATTAACTAAACTCAAACAAAATGAAGTATTTTTCCCAATAAAATGATCTGTTAAATTAGAATTTATGAATCTCAAACAATTTAATTATTAAAATTCGCCTTGCAAAGAAAAAGAAAGCACCTTCTAAAAGAAATTAGTTTTTTATTTATTTATTTTTGGTCAGCGATCTTTATACGAAAATACGTTGAAAAGCATTTCTCAAAAATATTAATTTCATATGTTAAATTTGCTCCTAATAATTAAAGGATTGAATTGAAAAAAGAAACAATATACAAATAATTCGCGAAAATAAAATGAATTTTTTTGTAAAACATAAAAATCTTGTTTTAATTTTATGTATTCTAATTTTTTTTTTTTTTTTTTGAAATTTAAAAATATATAACACATTAATTCTCTATTCGTTTCTTACTTAAATTAAAAATTACAACCTTAGTCACTAATACAGAGACAGAATAATTTATATTATTAGTTAAATTCCTAAAATGCCTGTAAGATGTTTGCTCTTTCTAGTAACCCAATAAAGAATCAACGAATTTGTTTTATTTTCCTCTAATTTTTGAAAGATTCTTGAAAGATCTTGAAATTCTTGGTATCAGGAAACTTTAATTTTCGTCTTTCACAGTTCAAAGTCAATTTAATACACAATTTCTACACTCAAGAGCCAAAATTACATTATGACCACCTGTCAATAATGAGTTGGCCCACCTTTGGCGCGCAACACAGCTTCAACCGCCTTGGGATGGATTAATATCACCACTTAATACCAGTTAAATACCACTTCCCACATGATCACGTGCCTTCCACGTCATCAGGGCGAGTTCATTGCAAAATGTAGGGTGGTCATAATGTTTTGGCTCTTGAGTGCATATCACGTGTATCATTAGTAATACAAAGTGAAGTTCAGTATTATACAACAATGTATTATACTTGCAAAAAGAATGTTAGTTCCTTTTTTGTAATTACTAGAAATATGCACGTCCAAATTATTCTGTCAAAAACATTTTTTTATTTATTTACAAAATTATTTTTCTCACTTTTTCTCATACTCGTATTGGAATTTTCATCCATAGCATAATGATGATCGATGACTGTCACCTTAAAGCGAAGTGTCAAAATTGTTGTGAGATTAACAAGTATTTAATACTAATTAGAAAGTAACATACTATTTTCTAAGCAAGTTAGATGAAAGTGAATTTCCTACTACCAACTATTGGCATAATATAGAAAAGATTGTTCAGGAGAAGTGTTATTTATGGGTGCATAAGGCGTATCAACATCAGATTTACAAATTTTTAGGAGGGTAGGTTATACATGGATGGCTAGGAATTGCACAGCAATACATAATCTAAAAATGCCTTGCAGAGGCGGCAGATGGCGTATAAAGGGCATTAGAGTTTCGAAAGTTATAAAATTCTTTATTTCACACAATAGGATGACTGATCTGCAGGTATGTATCTGATTCACATTGGTATGGGCAATTGCCCAGCTCCACAGTGCTTGTGCGCGCAATAGTATTAGATGAGGCATGTTCTAAGCTTTAGCTTCTTTAACTATCCAGCCTCAGTAGTTATCTAAAATAAGTTTTTTCCAGAGATGGGGCATAAGTCATGAAAGTAATGTACAGCTCCTCAACAATCTGGTACAGTACAATCTGAATTTGAATACTTGAGTTATAACTCATCAGTTATAGGTCTAATATACAACTCACATAGTAATCAGCACAGAGTAATAATATAACAGAGAGAGAATCAGGGTTATCAGTTTGTGGCAAATAACTTTCATGGGATTTTACTTTTAACATATGCGATGCTAACTTGTCGATTTTGGCAACCATCTTTACTGTTGCCCATTACTGCTCTATGCTGTTGGCCTGATGGATTGGATTTGCCGCTCTGTGGTCATCTTCTGCACACGAAGGCTAAACAGACCGGGACACTCGGCCATCAAGCCCCGTTGGCACGATGGAAGTAAAATTTCTAGTATCATCGCCAACGAATTTCAAAAGAAATGGTTCCTTTTTTTTCAGCTGTAAATAAATGTAAATTTTACTTTTTATAAATATTTGGCATTTAAGTGCTATTAGTAGACTCTTTTGTGTAACATTCTCCCTCCAAAATGATTCAGAAATAAAATATTCATTTGTATGAACTTTTTGTAACGCTGTAGCAGATTTCATACACAAGGATCAGATATATAAACAAAATAAAATTTCTTGTATGTGTTTATCTTTAGTTCAGCACACAGTTCAGTAAATGTATGACTTGGAAAGAAATATTTCAGGCATTTCTCGGAATGTTTAAAAATCGCTTCGTTCAATGAAAGAACGTGCTTACATTTTCTAAATGAATGTGCGCAGGAAAAGAGCCATGGAATGATGTAGCGCCAATTCTAGTTCGAAGACGGGGAGACGAGAGATGTTTGCCCCAACTTTCTGTTTCTTTAGAACAAGGCGACGTGTTCTATTTTAACACTAATTAAAATAAAGGTTCGGAAATGCTTTTCATACCCCATAGATGGCGTTACACGGGCGCGAGATCTCGAACCTTTCACGAACTAAAGCAGCGGTAAAAGGATTGGTGGCTATGTGATCGTGATTAAAAAAGATATGCATCTGGCAAACCGGACAGCAGATTGCAAATCGGTTAAAATTGAATCTTTGGAATTGGAACACATCCTTTTGAACTACACTCATGTCCATAAATTGGATAATTCAGAATCCCACAGAAATTGAACTCTAAATAAAAGATTTCACCTGTAGAATTATCACACACATCTTGAAGAGAGAATACAAATCAGGAAACCACCAGATGGCGCGGGGATAGTACGTCACAATGACGAGAGTGTAAGAGAGGGGTATATAAGGAATGGTGGCAAAGAAGTAAATTGTTCACAAGCGCTTTAAAAGCCTTTCAGTGCACAATAATCGCATAGTTATGGCACAAAGGAAGCATTTGGATGATTTTACGTGGTAGAATTATCGGACGACTGGAATGTGGATGTTAGAGTTCCGGAGGAACTTGAATCGCTGTCATCTCCATTGGCAACGATTCCAAGATGATGGTAATGTGAGTAGATGTTACAGCACAGGTCACCCCGGAGTTACAACGCCGAATGAGGACCCCTTATTTAACAGTTACTACCAAAAAGAAAACAGACGGAGCACAGCATAACCTGTCTCGTCAGCTCTTTTCATCTACCGAACCTTCAAGGCAGACCAGACAGATTAGGGCACATTGCGTCAGATGATACCGCAACTTGCCTGCGATTAACCTGGGTAGATCATCATTGTGGACACTGCAACAGTGGTCTGGTGTGATGTTTTCCCGACGAGTCAGGTTTGGTTTATTCTGACTTTCATATGGAGAGCCAATTGCCACTGGTCGGTGATGAGGATGGCTCATTTGCAACGATGAGCCACATCTATCGGGAAGTCATTCTGAAACAACATGTACGTTTGTGCCATGGGTGCTGAATTTTTTTATGACAACGTATTTAGACGAATGCCTTCAATTGGAGGATATCACGTATGGATTGCCCAGCCTCTGAATCCAAAGGGCTTGGTATATGCTTGGCCGACGAAAGCCCGTCAACCCCTCCCCACTTGTCAACCGGAACTTCGGTGGGCATTGCTTGATGAGTGGTGTAATATTCCCCAAGTTCAGATTGATAATTTGATATCCACAATGTCTAGGCGTTGTAAGGCCTGTATTGCATCGCCCGGGAGACATACTCCATATTAATCATCATACTTTCCATGTTATACTGTTTTTTTGTAAATACAAGGTTCTTTTTGAAATTTGCTCCAGTAAAAATCGCAATTTTATTAATTATGTCAAACATATAGGCTCTTTACCTTTTGTTTAATAAATAGACTTTACAAATAAGTCAAATTTGTTTTGCTTCTGTCTCTCTTTCTTTGCCTGAACTTCATCATCCTTATTTTATGGACATGAGTGTAATATACCGTTTGCCTTTGTTTGTTGATGATGTTGATTATAATCTTGATGGTCAAAGATTCATAAACCATTACATTCACTTGCGTGATGTTCTCTCATTCATGGCGTTTACTACGCATACAATTGGGTCATGAAAGCATTTTCGAAGCTACATTCTTTGTGGTTGTTTTGTAAATATTTTCTACGTCCTCTTAAAAGCTTGTAAACCCGATAAAATTTATATGCAAGTGTCTAATTTCAACGACAAATTATTAAAAGCAATTTTGGCTTTAAGCGCGAGTCCATCGTAAAGTGTATCTTTGCAATTAGAGAGAGCTACCCTTAAAAATTAATGGTGGAATTACAGAAACTAAAACAGCAGAATCCTTCCCTGAGCCAAACTTCAATGAAAGATTCTGCTGATGAGTTCTATAATGAGGACAACAATAGCGATCTTAAATAGTTCTCCATCTAGTTTTGACTCTGCAGTAGTTAATGATGTTAAAATTTATTTCTGGAAACGAAATCTTTAGACAATCTTCAATTATTAAAAAAAAGCTGTTAACAAATTAATCCAAAGAATTTTAGTCGGCATTAGAACTTGTAAAGGCGCAAAATAGTACTAGTAAAATATTTAATGCGGAAGCTCCGCAATAGAAAGTACCTTATATTTTAAAAAATAAATATCTTAAATTTATAAATAAGTTTTTTTTACTCTCAGAAGAATTGCCATTATTCTGTTGTACAGTTTTTGTTTTAAATTCTAACAACATAATCTCGTTGCGGTTTTTCTAGAATGCCACTTCGAACGTTATAAAATAGTTCACAGTAAAAAAACCATTATTTCATTATTTGCCGAACCGAAAAAAAAAATTAAACTATTATTAATGTAAAGAGCTAAAACAAACAGATGTTTTATGACACAAAGAACAAAAAAAAAAAAAATACTTCATGTTATAAGTACGCGTTTGAATAAAATCAGTGAAATGAAATATTTGCTCGCATATTATAACTATCTTCGCTAACACGAGAAAGAAAAAACTGAAAACAAACAATGGCAATTCAATTACCAGTAATAGTGAGAAAGAAGAAAATACTTTTTAACGGTTAAGCACCTTAATGGAATATAAAGCGAAAAATAAACATTTTGGGAAAATTTAATTTAATGTTTAGGAAAACAACGCAAGAAATATTCTTAAAATTAAAATAGTCTTTTGAAGAAGGTCCAATAATGTATGTGGTATTTAAAATGTGAGAAATTGAAGAATAGCGCATAAACATTAAGCTGTTTTTAATCACTAATATTTCTTTATTTAGAGCTTGTATTTAAAAAATTGTATAAAAGGTCCTATAAAGATACAAAAATAAACTTGTATGAAAAGATATTATGTAAACGATATAATTTTTCTTTCAGTCTCATTATGAGAAATTTGTGATTTTCATAAAATGAACGATGTTAAGAAAAGGATAGTTAATTTTTTTTTTTTTTTTTATCCTCATAATTAAAAAAAATAATTCAAAACTAATAATAATTTTAAAAAAATATTTCAAAACTATAAAATGTTTTTATTAGGTATATATTTTTCATTTATTTAATCCTTTTGCGGCATTCTTGATAGGAAATCTGCAAAATTTTAACGAGGTGATTTAATAAATGAGGCAAAAGTTTAAAAATAACTTTAAAATAATAACATATAGGAAATAAAATAACTTGCAATTAATTTTTGTTGTTTGCCATTTAAAAAAAGTAAACAATGTTTTTAGAGAGTAAAAAAATTGTGTTTTAAAGGACAAGCAGTCGTAAATGCTTTAAATAAATGAAAACGTATATCTACTTTCCAGTATGCATTTTCCCAGCTTGTCATGTGCATTTTCCAGCTCAGTTTAGTTTTTAATAAAATTGTTACTTTTTTGTAAGTAACTACCAAATGACAGACAAAAACAAGAATAACATCAAAAGTTTTGTATGCAAATTTCTAATAGAATACAGCTATATATATACACCATAAATTATCCGCATAAATACAATGACTTTTCCTACTCATTTTGTCACTTTTATAGCTCTTCATAAGCTCATCTTGGAAATATACGTAGTCTATTGCCTTATACAGCTTGCATTTGGCATATTTTTACAGAATAACAATACCTTTCAATGTAATAAATTAAACAATAAATAACATGTAAATATAACAATTAATAAAAATATAAGACAAATTATTATAATTCCAACATATTTTTGTAACAATTTATTTAATTGAAAAATATATTCTTGTCTTTTTAAATTAATAATAATTTGAATTTGTTAACTGAATTTGTATCGAATAATTATAATTTGTTATATTACTGGCCATCCAAATATACTACATAAACTAATACACCACACCACATCACTGTGCCAAGAGCTGAGTTGCCCCATACAGTTTGGGAATGATGTGGGTGAAATGAATGGACGCACGATGGAGGCGGAAAAGTTTTGCATAATTCCCTTTTTTGTGTACAGGAACTGAACAATGGGGAAAATTCATACAAGAACAGAACTAAATATCAAAAATTTAAAAAAAATAAAAAAAAATATAAATTTTTTTGAAGAAGGATGAAATATGAAATGCGAAAATATAAAAACGTTTGGTAAGATATTACAGAAAGAGAAAAAAATTAAAAACAATATAATACAATAAACACTACATATGGAATCAGAGAGCTGGAGGAATATTCATCAAATCAATTATAATAGAATTTAGAAAATCTTAATAGCTAAAAATAAATAGACGGAAGAAGCAGTTTCTGCAAAAATTATGGACAAGGGAAATAAAAAAGGTAGGAGAAATTACATAAGAGATAAATCTAGGTGTATAACATATACCACATATACTAAAAATATCAAATATAGGAAAATATAGAAATCGGTATTTGTGTGAGCAAAGACTGGAAATAAATACTGATAAGCGACATTTAATGGAGATACTTTAGGTTAGCTCTTGAAAATCATGTTGCTTCTATACGTTACCAAAGTTGGGCTGACAGGGTAATCGTGGTCAATAGTTTGCCAATCATCGATTAGACTTCTATGAAATTGATAGATTGGAAAATGATCATATCAAATCAGCAATGCAATCTAATGGGCGAAGAAGAATTGTTGAACAGTGCATTTCAAGTACGGTCTCTCATTTTTATGTTTCGACATTCTCATGCCTCAAAAGCAACAAGCTTTGAATGTAACATAGAATCTCAGAGATATAGCACTGACGGCTCCGTGTACCGACAATTAAAAGGGTACAGGAGTAAAAATCCAATCTCACCCTAAACTATAACATTGGGTGAAAGATTGGTATGCCGATGCATGATAAAAATCTATGCAACCTTTCATTATTGTGTCACCGGACTCAAATACGACCATAGCAGCTTTGTGGGCAGAATTGTGATTCGTTCGAAAAGACAATGTCGCTCCATTTGTTTGATCATGATCAACATTAATGACATCATTGCATTTGTGGTCTAGAGACAAAATAATGGATGCCTTGCCGAAATCCTCCGGTGCTGCAAACGACACTGAATGGTACGTACTGACAAAAATCTATTGTGCAACACAACCTATTTCTTGAAACTATATTTTCTGATATTACACTGAGATTCAATAGTCCCATGAAAACAGCATGCCTATCCTCGCGTATTACGCAATTAAATCGCTGCCTTCATAGCAATGACAGGAATAAGGACTAAATAAGATTGTACCATGGACGGTGCAATCGTTCCATCCAGTCAGTCCGTCAGCCCATCCTTGCATTCATCGATTAAATATCCGTAATACTGTGGCTTGATTAAGTCAGACCTGCCCACCAATTTCTCGGAAGGATAATCAGCAATGTCTGTAAGCCCTAATTATTCTTCTGTCAAAATTAGAAATGTGTTCGATGGAGATCTGCATTCTTTTAAAATGCATATTGAAGATTCAATGCAAAAACTTCACACATAAAACAAAGTAGTATTTAAAAACAGTTTTTTTCTCCAAAGAGAAATACAGGGCTTGTAGACGCTTGGCCAATCAGCCCCTTTTATATATATTTACAGAGACAAAAATCAATCACATTTTTAAGAGAAAGATTAAATGTTTCACATGATTCATTAATGTATTCGAAACGATTAGAAAAATGTTTCATAAATAAATAGCCAATGTATTTTGGAAATAACCTATGCATTCATTTTACTTTATTGGCAAAATAAAAAGTAAAATGGAGGCTGTTATTATCGAAACAATTTTGTTTCTTCTAATTTATACTATTTATACAGTGAATCATACAAGAATTAATTTTATTTGTTATATTCCCATTTATTTTTAAACTATATTTAAAAATAATATTGTAGTATTCAAATGCATTCCTCTAAATATAGATTCAAGATACTTTATAAAGGGATATTTTACTTTATAATCTTAATTTGAATAGCAAAAGTGTTTTTTGTTTCGTTTAAATGTGATTGAATATAGCGTTCGTCAATGTTTTTCATTTGTGAATGTAGTTTACAAAAATCGAATGTTCAAATGTTTCAAAAATCGAATGTTCAAATGTTTACAAAAAATCGAATTCAAAAATGTAATATTCATTCTAAAAGAAATACGTAATATTCAAATTAAAAATTACATATCTGTTATCCTTAATAAAAATGGAGTTTTAATAAAATTCTAAGAAAATACAACTGGATAATTATTCAATAAAATCTATGGAATATCAATTCTATATGCATGATTTGTGGGATTAAACTCAATTCTTATATATATATATTATATAAAATACAGTATATTTATACCTTTAAACTGATGTACGTTAATAGATTGCTATCAAATGTTTAATAAAGCTTAAAACTTCATTATCATTCTCCTTCAAATTTACAAACACTCTCAAATTATTCTAACCTGAAGATAGTTTTAAAACGCCTTTAGTCATAATAGACTCAGATTATACTTCATTAGCAATTAATTAAGCACTTTGAAGAGCTTTGAATATCAATTTCAAGATAACTATGCTCAGCTTTCATACTAATTAATTTTCCTTAACTTAAATATTAATATCGATATTCAACCAGATCGAAATTTGTAAGATGATTTTACACGATACAATGTACGTCCTTATTTAGTCCTTATTCCTTTCATTGTCATGAAATCGGTGATTTAATTTAATACATTTTAATTATTTTGTTATAAAAAATATAAAACATGTTTTTCTAAAAATATAAATTTACTAAAATTATTTAAAAGATTATTAAAAAAAAAATTACTTTAGTTACATAAAATTTGTAATACTGTACCTTTTGTTAGATGAAAAATTACTTAAATTGATTGCTGGATTTTTTTATTTAATAAATAGAATTTGCTAGATTTAGTAAATGTGGTTATATATTTTAATTTTGTATATTATTATTATTTCACAACAAACAAAGATTAAATATTGGGAGTCAAATAAAAAGAAAAGCATAATATGCAGTTATACAAATAAAATATTTGTACCTCATAATATTCTCATAACGTACCTCATAACATTGAAATTTTTTTATTTATTTTTTATAATTACAATTTTTATATAATTAAAGCAAAACAATATGCTTGTAGTTTTTTAATAGCACACAAATTAAAAATAAAAATATATTCAGAGAAATTTACTTTTTTCTGTCAGATTTATTGTTTTTAATTTTTAGAAATAATAAACTTATAACCGTTATATCCTACAAATCATCATTTACATATTTTAGATTTACAAAACGTAACACATTCTTGCATATTACACGAAAATTTTAGCTTTTATCAAAAATAATATAACATTACCAAATTATAACAAAGGGGAAGAACTTAATAACTAACACAAATCTTTTAATATCCATACCAAAAACAGAATCTCAAGGCATTTAATTAATTCCTGCCAATAAAACTTTCTTCCTGAAAGAAAACATTCCCTAAAGAGAAAGGGAAAAATCCTAGGATTCCAACTTAATATCCCCATGTGCTAACCGACTACGATTAACCTCCAGAGCAGGACACGTTTGATTGTTTCCATGAGAGAGGGATATTTTCTCCGGAACGGAAACTGCCATCTCGAACCGGAAATGAGGCTCACAGAAGAGCTGCCATTCCTCCAGTGCAGTGGGGTGGAAGAATGTCTTCTTCAGATTTTCAATATGGAAGAAATTTACCAGCTTAGTGAAATTCAGGTGACTTCTGGTAGGATCTAATGCAGCCCTCCATTCAACCAGTGTTTGTCTCCTGTTTAAATAAATGCAGTTTACTGCTTGGCTGCGTCTGGCGTTATTTGGCGTTTGGTTTCTAGTTATACAATTAGGTTTAAAGATGATTTTTAATTTTTAAATTTCAACATTCAATTTAAATAATAAGATTTGTGCAAGTATTTCTTAACTTAACATTCAAATAGACATATTTCATTTATTAGTTATTTTTAATAATAATAAATTAATTAAATTTAATCTACTAATCAATTTTCAATTTCTTCTGTCATGATATTGTTGTGCTTTTCCACGCATTCTGAACTCCTTGTTGCTTTTTTTTTGTGGTATCAAGCGGCCTGGGGAGCAAGTGGCTAGCGCTTTGGCCTTTTGGTATCACAGGCTTCAGGTTTGAACCCTGGTGGTGACATGGATGTTTGTGAGTGGTTCGGAATCCATTTTTAAACTGTAAGTTCTAGGTCTATCTGATCTGGGTCCCTCGTGTGTATAAGAAGATCGTAGAGCTTTAAACCAAACTTTCGTAGTATCAAATATTTTATTACAGGAATATTTATTATGAATTTATTTGTTATCAATAATCTGCATCTCTTTCCTCCTCAAAAATGAGACATTCTTAAAAAACTTTTGTGAATATAAATAGATCTTCGTAGGACTGGTATCGTGGGTAATGGCACGAAGGTAACCAACTTATCATGCAATGCAGTTTGATTAACAAAATTAACATGGTTATTTAACCATTAACTCGAGATGTTTCTATCACAAAATTATTTGGCACAGATTCAGTGTGTGAAAAATTGCCAGTCCGACTCGTGGCTTAGTGGTGACGTGCTTTGCTTTTTTGAGCATTAGGGAGGAGGTTTGGTTTTGTCGCTCTATGGTCATCTTGTGCACACGATGGCTAAACAGACCGGGACCTACAGTTTAATGTGGATTCGAACCGCTAACAAAACATCTATGCCACGGCCAGGATTCGAACCAAAAACCACGGGTACCAAAAAGGCAGAGAAGGCAGCTTAGGAAGGGGAGAGGCTCCCATCCGCTGCCCGCTTTGTAGTAAACACTGTTTCAAAAACGAGGAGTCGCGAAGACGTTTATAATATTGAGCTCTTGCCTCGCTAGTAACACCCCCTGATGGGAGTTTTTCCGGAATTTCTCCGTACAATACGTAAATGCGGGATATTTCCTCAAATTCTTTCCCAGGCACGGCCCTCCTTCTTCAGCGACACGGAGCCAAGTCAGAGTTCTACCTACGGGCCCATCGTACAGAAAACTGTCTTCTTTCCATGAGAACACACGGATTCATGGACTTAGTCTAAAATTTTGCTGTTGACCAGAGTTAGCATGAAAAAAATTACCCATTTTTGTAAATGCTTTTATAAGATATTTATTACAAGTAAAATTATAACTTTTGAAATTACAGAAAAGCGCCCTTTAGCAATATTTTAATAGTTTCATTCATTAATTGAATAATATGTTACGATCTTCTCGTTATGGTTTTTAGCAAGAAAGTAAAAAACACTTGATTTCATTGAAAAAACATATGTAAATAATAAAAACAACTCAAATTGTTTTTTTATTTAAATAATAACAATTGCACATTATTTTGCTACGAATTATACCATTTAGAGTTAATTAATTATAATTGATTCTATCCTCTTATGATTAAGTGAGCAATGAATGAATAAATTGCTTTATAAGACAACCCCATAAAATTGTCATTCAATTCCTATTAGTTGACACTCGCTATATATATCTTGTTCAAATTTTCAATCGTTCATAAAATACTTTTATTCCTCCACTCAAGTTCAAATGCATTTTTTTTGAACTTGTAGTGGATGACACTGGATGTTAGCCGCAGTTTTTTCAAATATTAATTAATTAATTTTAGTTTTTTTAGATTTAAGTTGCATGTATCTAATAATAGATAGCGCCAGATGTAGGGAAGAAAATTTCCACTTTATTCGTAAAGGACTTTTCTGTAATTAGTGAAAAAAAAAAAGTACGAATGGACTTTAACTTTTTTATAGTACTTGTTTTTTGTTTTTTTTTTTTATCAAATGGCATTAAATAGCTAACAATGAAGATCATTATCTGTTTTTTAAAAGCTTGGCAAATTAGCTAATACGCTTTGATTTAAGGCAGATTTATTAAAGGGATGTTTTTAAAAAATACGTAGGAGTATCAAAATGTTTGTATCACTATAATGTGTAATTATTTTCATTTAAATTAAAAAAAATAATTATTTTTATTGTTTTCAGAGTTTTCTTTTTTTTTTTTTTTTTTTGTTTTTTTACAGTTAATTGATATAATAATAGAAAGGATTTTTTTACCTGAATGCGGTTTAATAAAACCTTTTGAAAAAATAAAATTTTGTAAAAATCACTCGGCAAAAACTCTCTTAAGGTTTTTATAAATGAATTGAATAAAGAAGATTAATTACTTCACATTTTTATTCTTTTTAATAAGGTTATTTTTTACTTCAATCAGATTCAAATGAAAAAAAAAAATTAGATGGGTATGATTTATTATTTCAAGGTATCGTATAAATATTAATTCGTAATATTTTAAAAAACTAGTTTTTCCATTAATTTTGAAAAATTCACTTTCAGTTTTGTAACAATGAAGCAATATTTTTGAAAATTATTTTTTTATAACAAATCTAAAAAATATTTTATAAATAGACTCTTCTTTTTTAAAAAACGTTGTAGCTATTTACAGCTACTAGCCATTTCAAATATACTTCCGTACCACCAAAAGTTCTTCGACTAGAATTATAAGTTTGTTCTTATTGATTCTCGTAGATTTCATCTAATATTTTTAATATATTTATTTTATTGCTTATTTGAGTCTTTATTTTTTGTGCTTTTTTAATTTTAGTTTTCAATCTAAGTATTCATTCATTAAATAGATAGTTAATATTCGCGTCATATGAACTGTTTTTCGTATTTTAATTTAATGATTTTATTTCATTTCGTATAATAATATTTAAATTGGAAAACATTTATTATGTTTTTAGATTGTGTAGAAGGTATGATATATTAAAGTATCTATTTTATAGTTTGATTTTTAAAGTTTTCCTTTGAAAACTTCTTAACTGACAATTTTGAAAATGCTTCTTCTCTCCAACAGAATCTGTAATGTTGAAAAACATTTCTATTGTATTACATCCCCTGGAACCGACAAAAAAATTATTCCTATGCAACTTTTTGTGTTACGGCCAAATGCAGTTTTCGGCCAAATTCGCAGCTGAATCTGGCCATAACGGGACAAATTGAGGTCGCACGCAAAAATGCTGATAGCCGATCACAATGTATTCATCCGAGGCACTTAAGTTCCAAATTGCAGCCAAAATCGGTCGCAATTTACTCTCAAAAACGCTAAAACTCGCTTAAAACAGCTCGGAGAGCTCCCAGAGCGTGGATTTGTGACTTAAACGCATACTTGCGAATATCTACCGAAATAAATTTGATAGGCCAATTCTTTTAAGGGGTTCAGTTACGGGCGTGAAACGCTATTTAACGACATCCACATTGTGGCCCGTAGCACCTTAATTTCTCCCCATATGGACACGGGGTATGTGGGGAAATGCGCGATCCGGACTAGGCGAACGCATGCCCATAACTTCTACAAATAATTTCTCACAGACACGCGGTTGGTGCCTATAGATTCGTGGCGTTGTATTACATCCCCTGGAACCGACAAAAAAATTATTCCTATGCAACTTTTTGTGTTACGGCCAAATGCAGTTTTCGGCCAAATTCGCAGCTGAATCTGGCCATAATGGGACAAATTGAGGTCGCACGCAAAAATGCTGATAGCCGATCACAATGTATTCATCCGAGGCACTTAAGTTCCAAATTGCAGCAAAATCGGTCGCAATTTACTCTCAAAAACGCTAAAAACTCGCTTAAAACAGCTCGGAGAGCTCCCAGAGCGTGGATTTGTGACTTAAACGCATACTTGCGAATATCTACCGAAATAAATTTGATAGGCCAATTCTTTTAAGGGGTTCAGTTACGGGCGTGAAACGCTATTTAACGACATCCACATTGTGGCCGTAGCACCTTAATTTCTCCCCATATGGACACGGGGTATGTGGGGAAATGCGCGATATTGCAGCAAAATCGGTCGCAATTTACTCTCAAAAACGCTAAAACTCGCTTAAAACAGCTCGGAGAGCTCCCAGAGCGTGGATTTGTGACTTAAACGCATACTTGCGAATATCTACCGAAATAAATTTGATAGGCCAATTCTTTTAAGGGGTTCAGTTACGGGCGTGAAACGCTATTTAACGACATCCAC